>JANHGB010024123.1:0-62495 GCA_026283785.1 Coracopsis vasa | reverse complement strand
CACTCATGTACAGCACACAAAGAGATGTCACTTTCTGTGACTTTAAACTGTTCTATCTGGGGCTACATGTGTAATTTCTAGGCAACATACCCTGGTAAGTTCACACATAAGCATCTGAAGGGAAGAGAGGAACTCACTTCAGTTCTGTGAAGCTGAATTATTCCAAACTGGATTTTCAGTCCAACTTCCTATTAGTTTGGGGAGGGAGGCTTTTGGTGTTGGAGTTTTTTGTTTTCTCCTCTACTGTTCTTGTAATTTTTTATACAATTTTGGGACCTAGGGCTCTGAAAAGGATTGTTCACACAGTTCCAGCTCATGTTATATGTTATATATGTTATATGTTATATGACTGTTTCACTGGGTTCAGTGAATTACACAATCGTGTCTCACAGACTATCAGGAAAATGCTAGCCACTTAGGATTATTTTGTGTGTTTAGATTCAGATAATAGTTACTTTTTACTAGCTGCTTCGTACAACCTCACAAAAGAGCTAACCTCTGTGGCATGAGAAACGGCAGCTTCCTGCTATTCTGATCTAAAAATGTTGGGAAAGGTAATGCAGTTCCATACGCTAGGGCTTTCCTATCAGGTATTGTTGGTAGCGATATGTGATTGTGGGCATTCTTTGAAGCAATCAGACTTAAAGTTCTTTCAGCAAAGAAGACAAAACCCCAAGCTTTAGTGGAAATGGAACAAGAAGCTGAAATATAAAGAAGAAAAAACCTCTCTAAGGAAGTACACTTTCTAAAGAGCTTTCATGTTTACATTTCTTTTTTCCCTCACTGTGGATAGAGCAGTGTGAGTGCGGTGACAGCAGGGCTCATTTGAAATGTGTCAGGGGGGGTTCTGCATATGCAAGGCACACAGGATTTACCTTTTAAAGTAGGCTTGTTTCTTCAAGGTACCGAATTCCTTATACTCCCATTCAAGTCATTCCTCAGAGAAGCTCTCAAAAATCGTTAGGATCCTGGGCAGAGAGTGGCATGTATAGTATCTTTCAGAAGTCATATTCAGTCTTGGTTTATACCTGATGTATTTGGACTGCAGAGAATTAAATTGGAGATTTTGGTCAGTCACTGCCGCCTGTTCTTTACTGTCAGGATAATTAAATGATGTTTGGACTATAACAAGCAAATGAGTTTCAGCTATTTAAGAAATTACTGACACTCAGCTGGGAATTTCACACAACCCCTCCCACTGCTTGCCCCCAGCTGATACAGGATAATTGGCTGTGAGTAAATTCCTACTTTATTACTGCATAAGATTATACCTCGTAGGTTAAGCCACTTTTAATGAAGATGGTTTCAGTTTACACAACTTGGGTTGGGAATAAATGCAGTATCACTGTCTCCATTGAGGATGGGGTTCTTTTTTGAGCCAGGACATTCTTAAACCTCCTGATTTGGTCATTTTTGCGTCTGGTCGTTCCTGTAGAAAGTTTCTCCAGACACTTTTAGCAGCACTTTCACATTTGTGTCATTTTTGGTCTTACAGATGCTGGGGCATCCTACCCCTTTCTTCTTTTTGCTTCTTTCTCTCTTTCTTTTCTTCTTAATTTTCTCTCAGCTAGCAGCCATGACAGTACCTGTTTATACAATGACTAGAATCATCTAGACTGGAAAAGACCTTGAAGATCAAGCCCAACCATTAACCCAGCACTGCCAAGCCCGCCACTAAGCCATGTCCCCAAGTGCCACATCTACACATCTGTTACATCCCTTCAGGGATGGTGACCCAGCCTGTCCCTGTACAGCCTGTTCCAGTGCTTGAGATCCCTTTCACCAGTCCTGCTAGGTCTTGAAAAGCAGGTGGAATACCCTCATACAGAACCACTCCAGGATCTTCTGCAATGGCTCTATCCTTAATTGTAACTGCAGTGTAATGGTTACTACCTTGAGATTGGCTCATCTATTTGCTAATCAGCATACCAGAGTTCCTGTCATGACTCCCTCTTCTGACCATATCTGTAAGAAAGAGGGTTGTTGGGAACAACCTTTGAGCCACCAGACTAAATTGCTGTCTGCCTTTGTGAAGTCTTTAGGAAAGTGGATGGCAGTGGGCCATAAAGCTGTCCTGGCAGGTCAGACATAATCCATGGAACCACAAACTGGCTAACAAGGCTTTAAATCAGTGGGTCCACTGACTGTAGCCATAGTCTAGAGTCTCCAAAGATAGCACAACCCAATAGTTATGTGTGGTCAGTGTTCCAGTGTTTGTATCTGGGTTTTTCCTAATATAAATAATTTGAAGAAGGTCAAAAAATGTCTCAGAGAGCTGTAATAACAACTCAGCACTTCATAACTCTTTGCTGGTTCTGTTGTCATCTTCTATCTGAATTGTCTGTGCCTGCCTGCCAATTTATTTATATAATTCTTGCTGCAGACGTAGAACTTTGAACCAAATCAGTGTCCCTGTTCTGTTGTGCGTTAGTTTACCTGTCACTTAACTGCCTTTGCAGTTTGATGTTTTGTTTATCTAGTCATACTCCAGATTTCACCAAATTTGTTGCTCCAGAAATAATGCACTTGGAGAATCACACATCAAATGTGTATGCTTTGTGTCTTGTAGTCATGCTATTTTCTAATGCTTACATAGGAAAATAGTCAACTCTGGTCTCTCTAGCTTTCTATTCTCACTTGCTTTTACCCCATGTAGAATGTTTTTGCCCACTTACAGGTATTATCATTCTGATTCCCCCACTGCATTACTTTAGTTCTACATGTGTGCAATACACTGGATTAAATTGGAGCGCTATCAGCAGAGGAGTGAGCTGTTGGACTCAGGATCTGCCCCTCAATTTTAGGGGCAGCATTTTATCATAGTTTTCTACTTGAGAGTCTTTCTTCTCATCTTCTTTATATTTGTGCAGGTGAAATTAGTTATCAGTGATTCAGATCAATTTCCCTATGTGGAATCACCCATTTGAGGTGGCAATTTTATTTGTTCCATCAAATAGGCAATTTAACCTTCTGTATCTTATGAGACCTACCCCTCATCAAGTTTTCCACGTCAGGAATTTCTGGGGAGTGATCAGTACATGCTGCCATTCAGAGGGGCCGAAACAGTCTGGAAGAAAAGGCAGACAGGAGGAACCTTATGACACCCACCAAGGATGGATGCAAAAGCCTGTAGTGGTACAAGGTAGGTGCTAGGCTGAAGAGCAACTGTCAGCTGCCTGAGCATGAGCCAGCAGCACAGCCTTGCAGCAAAGGAGACCAGCAGCAACCTGGGTGTAGAAACAGGAGCACAGCCAGTACATTAAAGAAATCAATTATCCAGCTTTTACTCAGATGTTGGTAGACCAGGTCTGGATTACTGGGTCCAGTTTTGTTCCCTGCCCCTGCAGACACCCAGGTCAAGACAGACATTGAATAACCTGAGTGGGCTCAGCAGAGGGTTGCCAAGCTGGTCAAGGCGAAGGAGCACATGCTCAATGCAGAGAGACTGAGAGCAGTGGGTTTGTTTAGCCTGGAGAAGGGAAGGTCTAGAGTGGACCTGATAGGAGCCTTCCAACACTTCGGAATGTCTTCACAATGGTGCACATTGGGAAGGTGAGGGACAACTGGCAGAGCAGCTCTTTTACTGTTAGGACAGTCAAACATAGAAACAGGCTGCTCAGAGCTGTGTGGTCTCCATCCTGAGAGGCTTTAGTTAGGTTTAAGTGCTGAGTAATCGGGACCAATCTCATAGCCAGCCCTCCTTTGAATAGGAATTTGGATTAGCCACCTCCTGAGATCCCTTCTAGCCTGGATTCTTCTATGATACTATAAATGTAACTGTTACTTTAAAAAAAGGGATAAAATTATTCTCATTAAATAGGAAAAAAAACCAGCAAAGTGTGTGTATTTAGTGAGAAATGGAGTGTCTGTAATTCTTGCACCAGAAGTGTATCACATTGCAACACGTCAAGGACAGAACAACTGAAGTCCATTTAGGCTCAAAATAAAGACAAGTTACATTTCAATGACCAGGACGTGTTCAGATAAAATGAGTTATGTCCACATGTATTCCTGTTATGTTTAGTAAAGCCATCTTCTTTAAAAGACATATTAAACCAGTTTTAAAGCATGCAGGCAAACTCTCTGAACTTGCTGGCTGAAACTTCTATGTATTTTAATATGAATCTTTGAAAATCTCTGTCAGGTTTTAGAGGTGCAGACATTCCTAATAAATACATAGAGTATAAATCCACCAAATACCATTCTTTCGAGAGCAAGATATAAAAAGCAGCTATAAGGCATTCTTCCTCTGGATATCGGGGGAGAAAGCCCAAGTACAGCCTAATGCAGTTCGTGCAACATGGTTGTAGAAGTTGATGCAGGTGCCCTTTACAGAGTGACACTGCCCAGAAGCATGATGTGTGACTGGGGGGAATTGTTTGAGTGATCACACAGAACAGAGAACTGTTTGAACCGGTGTTTGTTCCTAGCATTTAAACAGTACTGAGTTTCCACTGAAATTCTTCCAACTAATTCTTATGATATGGCTGCAAAAATGATGTCAAATTCTTCTGGTTTAGAAGAGTAATAATTTACTGGTGCAAACAATAACAGAATAAATTATTACACTGAGTGTAATGGATTGCTAGCCAGAACTATTCTCTTTGTAGGATCTATTTCCCCTTCTATTTTGGAGCTGAGGTGTATAGGTCCTGATCTGCATAAACATGATCATTTTGGGTTGAAAGCACAGTTCCAGGAATCATGTCATAATAAGCAGGAAAATGAACCAACTGCATTTTACAAGAGAAGATCCTTCTGACTTCTGTGGATGTTATTCTGATTATTGAATGTACTTGAAAATACTTCCATCAACAGTAAGCTATTGCACCATGCCATGTCCTTGTTAAAAGTGCATCAAGGTACACTCCATGAGTGATATGGGTACCACTTGTTCCCAATAATAACAAGACAGAGGAGAAATTTTTACTTCATTTTCTATTTCCATCGCTAACATTTTAAGCCAGTCTTCCATCATCTTCCTTTTATCTTTTATTGCAACTTGCAAACCCATGATAGGTTCACCTTGAGTGCTCCGTTCTGTCTTAACAGCTGATGCTTAACCTTTGTTCTAGATGACTATTCAGTGTCTAATTAGCTTGGTCTTTAAAACAAAAAAAAAGCTCTATCAAGCCTGATATAAAATCCCTCCTACTCCCTTATCATTCTTTCTGCCGAGCTTCCTCATTTTGGTGTCTGAAATTATTCCCTATTACTCCCTCTTTTGTATTACCCTTTACAGAGTCCTTTCTGATCTCCTGGTTACCACAGTTTTCTTTGTTACTTTATTATAGACATGATTATCTTTTCCTGCAATTACAATATCAGGGCTTCTGTTGCTGGTTTTTGTGATTGAGTATCACACTTGTCTTTTGTATGCTTCTGTAATTACTAGCCATTCCAGAGCGTTTTGTTTGCTCCTTCATTTCGTTGACTAGTTTTGCAGCAATGCAGAGAGTTCCTGTTTACTCTCACTTCATAGTTTGAAACCTTTCCAATTTTGAAATCTATGATTTCTGTGATATCAAGGCTACCAGTGCTTGCTGTACTCACCTCTTACCTTTCACATTCTGTAGTGGCAGCAGTGGATCTGCCCTCTGGTTTTTTGTGTGACTTAATGAGAACCTGAAGTTACAGTGGTATTTACGCGGCTGCCATTTCTTGGTGACTCTTTTCTGTGTTCCCTTTTCATTTTACCTTGTCCTCATGCTCTTGAGGTAACTTGAATTTGTGCATGAGGTGAGAGAATCTCAGAACTCTCTCTAGTGATGACTTGTGCCACGGTCCTCTTCCTTTTTCCTAAAACAAAAGCTTTAAACTAAAGCAAAATCATAGCTTTCACTCTGTCACAGGCTAAAATTAGGTTTTATTTTCTTGATATGCCACGTATTGCAGAACAGTGCTCAAACCGGTGTTTGGATTTGTGCTGGTGCTCTGTTTATAGAGGTTTCAGAAGGGAAGCAGCAGATTGAGAAATAAGATAAACAATAGCTCAGACCTTGCCTTAGGCTTACTGACTATTTATGGACAAGGAGAGGTCATCCATTTTCAGGTTCAAGAACTTCTTTGACTAGATTTTTGCCTATCACAGAAGCTTTCTGTATGTTTCAAGGATGAATTATTTTAAAAGTGGAGGTTTTGGTGTTGGGTTGTTTGGTTTGGGGTTTTGGGGTTGTTTTTTTTTTTACTTTTTTCTTGTCTACATGCAGAAAAGGAAGAAAAAGATGCTCGCAGTCCTCAACTGGCCCAGGTTAGTTCTGCATACACACAGTGCTTTGTGCTCAAGATCTATATACATAGATATATGTGTGTGTATATACACATATAACCCCTTTTCTGTTTGTCAGTAGCTTGTTTCTCTGCTCCATTTTTACTACATTTTTCCCAATAGAGGTTTTCAGCCTCTCTTTTTTAATTAGATTATCTCTGCTGAAAAAGAAATGCATCAGGAGTTATGCATTATGGTGTGCTGAAATTTGAAGCCCACAATAATCAAGTGGACTTGAAATTGGAGAACCATTGGTTTATTTTCCTTTGCCTTTAGGCTGTGCTCAGTTCACTTGTAGGATGAGATCACGATAGCATTCTAGACCTGCTCCCTGTGTGTGCAGAGCCCTCTTCTCCAGCTGCTGTTGCCATATATCTAGAGAAGCTGGTTTGCCCCAGGAGGGTTTCTTGGTGGGTCATTTCTGTTGGCTGTGCATCATTTTTGTAGCTCCTTTAATGAGTCTATAGTACAGAACTACAGAAAAACACAACTTTGTGTCAGAAGTAACAGCATTTCTTATTAATCACTAAAGTCATCCTGCCTTTTGATAGTCTCAGTGTGTTCTGTTCTGCTAGATCATTGTTAGAACTATTTGAACCCTATTTAAACAGCTTGATGTTGTATCAGCAAAGCACATTTCCAATTGCATTCTCCTTTGATTGCTCTGAATTTTTTTGTAGTGTGTGACACAGCGTATTAGAAGATTGCACCTGGAGAGATACTGTTCCTTATAGTCACCATATAGCTCATTGAAGGGCACATGCAGAGAGGTATTGGGCTACCTACATTTCAGATTCGTGCCTACTTAGCACCTTTCTAGGTGGTTTTCTGCGCTAATTACAGCAAACCTTTCTCAGTGTTTCAGCTGTCCTAATCAATTTTTTGGTCAGTCTGAAAGAGTTGGTTTTGTTTGGGTTTTTTTTATTCTAATGCATAAATATTTATAGTTCTCTGTAGTACATTCCTTATCTAGTTCACAACTGAATGCTTGTCAAACCCGGTAATTTTAGTAACCCGAACAATGATAACGAAAGCATCAGAAACTTGCCATGTGGCAGTTATTTTGCATGAAAGAATTAGTAAGTGAGCAGAGACGTGAAAGAGAGGATGCTCATCTATTATCTGCTTTGTGCTGCGGCAAGTCAGCCTAGTTTGTACTGCTCCCATCCCCTGAAATATTGTTATTCTGTTGCTATCCTGCCTGATTCTTCTTTTTTTCCCTGTGCATAATTATCTCATAGTATCCAGTATTCCATCTCTTTGCTCTTTCTTGCATGCAGAACATGTTTCTCCCAATCTGTTCACTTTTCCCTGAGTGTCTTTCTTAAAGGAATCAGTTTAGTTGACACCAAGTAGACAGTAGAAGAGTCCTGCTGGGTGCCCTCGCTATAACCTGATTTCCTCCCTATTTGTTCCATGGGAAATGGTTACCTGCAGTGTTTAAACACACTTTTAGACTGCTGATTCAGAACTAAACAACTTAAAAAGCATACAGAAATGAGATTTGCAGGATCATTTGGACCGTCAGGGCTTTTGCTGAAAGCATTTTCAGGCAGCAGTAGATGCATTTATTCTTACAGAGGGGCAGAAAGTTCGGAGCAGAGGAAGTAAATTCTTGTTTTTTCTTTGTCATGCCCTAGTATTGCCTCCTTGAATGTATTAAAATTGAATTAATTATACCTGTGTCTCGTGCCCCTTGTCTTTTGTCAGGTTTCAGTATATATTCCTTGGCCAGATGGTTTCAGATATTAATTTCAAGCACTTCTCAGGATCTGGACATGTCAGTGGTCTTTGAGGAGCAGTTGACAGTTCTGGGTCTAGCTCAGGTAGGCAGAAGTCTTTCTTCTTATAAAAGGCAAATAAGCAAAAAGCCCCCCACTAATTGGCATTTAGCAGCCTGGGAGAAATGATTTCTGACTCAGTCAATCCTGAAAGCAAACTACGTACCCAAATGGCTTGCCGTTGATCCTAATCTGCATTTAGGTTAACAGTCACTTCAGGATTATTTCTTCTGCAACCCTGGTGTACTGTGGTCTTTGAAATAATGGTGAGTTCATCCCACCATACAGTAGGACTGTACTACGGAGGGGTAATAAATTACTTTTGTCCAAAGTAGAATTTGATTTAAGATTTTAAAGTAATTCAGGATGAAAAGTGTGACATAAAATATTGTGTGCTCTTATAAATCTTACCTACTGTAGCTAAGGTGTCATAGAACCCCCTAGCAAAAACCAGCAGAGTTCAGTTAGGTGTAAAAGCTTTAGAAATGTGTCCTTTTGTAAGAATAAATAGCTTGCAAGTGCTAAATCACAGAAGTGGTGAACCCTTCTCTTCATTTCTATTATTTAATAAACTAGTATATTTGCCTAATCAATGATATCAGGACAGCGTTCCTTGTGCAAGGCATAAATATACATCAGGAGTGACTCCTGTCAATAGTCTAGTTTTGAATCAAGTGTACACACACAGTTAAATGGCCTGTCCAGTTCTGGTGTGTCCTTTTTAAATCCCCACAAGTACAGCAGAAGTCAAAATGGATCCAAAAGCAAACTGACAGAGAGGAGAAACAGAGTTGCAACTCTCTCTTTAATGTTGAAGAGCAGATATTTGCCTGGACAGGTACTTGACCTGTTTGTTCAGCTGAAGAGCAACCAGTGCTCCATTCAATGAGGTATTACAGCTTTATTTCCAGAGAGCTATTTATCAAAAGCGATGGGTTCTCTAATCCATCTGGTTTTCAGCATCCTGATGTTTTAGTACCTTCTACTGATTCTCACTGCTTATTTGTCACTCATTTAGGACTTTGGTCCTGATCCTTACAGCTATCAGCCCTTCTGCTACCATTTAGCTAGTGTGTGATCTCCTTACGTGACCACCAAGATTCCTGTGCTTTTTTTGGGAAAAAGCTCATAATGTCAGCATAGAACATGTTGGAATCAGAAAGAAAGAGCCTGTCTACCTGTTCCTTTGCAGCAAATACCTCCCAGCAGATCTTATTAACTACAGCTTAATGTCACTCCTCCACGGCTTTTCCTCAGCTGACACCCAGTGAGCTCACATCCCCCTGCAAAAGCTAACTACAACTTTATGGGGATATTTAGCCTTACAGATTTGAAGCTTTGTGGTGTTGCTTGGCACAGCTCTTCCTCCCCATGAAGGTTTCCAACTCTAATTAGGACTATATGTACTTGTGCTTGAGACTGCACAGCGGAGTGTAAAAATGAGGGAAGAAAACAAAGATCACAGGAAAATAATATCCCTGCTTCTTTCTTTCTGTTTATTTGAATCCATTAAATTTTCAGTGTTTTCAGAGACTTTTTTGGTGCTTTCATGCTATCTTGAATTCTAGGCCTCACTATGCTTTTACTGCCTTTCAGAAAATTGAATTCCTGGAAGGAATTTTTGATAGCATTAAAAGCACCCACAGAGGGAATGGGTTTGTGCATCTGTTCTCTACCTCACATATACTGAAAGGCAGGAAGTTCTTTACTTACAAAAGCTACTTACTTGGATAAATTTCCCAATAAACAGTACATCTCCTATAGTCAATACTAGCGCAAATATCTGTCTGAGGTATTCTGTGCAGGCAATGCGTCTGTGACAGCTGCTGTACATTATGTATCCAGAGCCTTTGTCATGCATTTGGGAGGAACAGATGTACAGCTGATGTACGGTTCAATCTCTGTACCTTCATAACACAGAGAAACTTCATTTAGGACTTTTCAGATATACATTCGCAGGGAAAATGTGCTATTGTTGTAATATATGGCAGGAATATCTGCATTGTCAGGCTATCATTGTTCACCTGTAACAAAGGGATTTTGAGGAACTGAGGATGAATTCTGAATGTGAAAAAGCAGCTGAATGTTAGAATGAAATAAAATGGAAACTTTTATTTGAATTCTTCCATTTGTTTACATATTAAAAATAGGGATTTTTCAGTCCAAAATTACTGGAATAATCTCATAGAGAATAATGCAAAAAATAACAAGTGAGACTTCTTCGGGTTAAATTGTGTATCTAAACTATCATGGGTAACTGAACACTAAGAGAGTTCCCTTTGAGTTTGTTAGTCTTGCCTTGGATTTCGTATAGTAGTCCAAACATACAGATTTTACAGGATTTGGCCATTTATGACCCTTTAAACTGATCCAGATGGATCCTTCCAAACAATACCAGATTTTTACCTCTTGGACTTTGTAAAGTATTGTTGCTAGTATAATAAATCTCCCTGCTGAAACAGCATATGCACTGTAATGAGGAGTAAGCAAGATACGGAATGGTTGCAGAGTCTCTCTGCCAAAACAGACCAGGGTAAAAAAGCTCCAGTGATACAAAGGAAGGGTATTCCAGACTCCTGTGAGATGGTTTATTGCCTGTAACTTCTGTATAGGTGTTTCTGTGCATGCAGGAAATTATTTATAAACTAGGACTGTATTTTTGCCTTGGGGAGCTCAATCTGGCAGAAGATTCTGCAGAGCAGAGAGGTTATAAAGAGCGGTAACTAATCAGTTATTTATTAGAAATTTAAAATTCCATTATTATTTTTATTCCTTGGAACTTCGGAAACAAATAATTCCCATTCTGTTTCATTGCTCCTTGTTTTGATATAGAACAATTTACTCTTGAGATTCACTCTTATGTAGAAGAATGGTGCAACACATTGTATCTCAAAATGACCTTGACAAAAACAGGATTTAAAGGCGGCCTTATAAGTAAATGAGAGTTTGAGTTGGCTCTAGAAGAAATGGAAATTAGTTCTTTATATCTGCAAAATAAAGCCATTCCTGGAAAGTGGAAAATTACCATCCTTTGGAAGTCATTCAGCAGACAGTTGAACCTGGCCCTCTCTCAACTTAACTCTATTACACCATTTTAGATCCACGTCCCGCGGGATTCATGGGCCAGTACAAATTTTACGCATAGCAGTTCCAACCGTTGCCCTTTGAGCGTGCCAAAAGTACACAGTGGGTACAGATGAAACGCCGGGACTCAACTTTGAAAGTAACAAATGTGAGTAAATAAAAACAAAGCCTAGCGCCAACCGTCAATAAAATAATAGATAAAAATAAGTAAAAATAGGCTTCAGAAATGTGTCAGATAATAGTCTGGTGTTATGCAGTTATCTAGGGATATAACACGTTTTGACAGTGTGTATCAGTCTATGTACTCCAAGCCAAACATTTCATTAAAACAAAATAGATCCGCTTTTAAAACATGCTCTGTGTTCTGTTCCCTGAAGAAAGATGTTCACTGCGTTTCTGTGCAAGTTTGATGAATGATTGGAGCCAACAAAGCAGAAACACAATTTTCAACAGGTTAGGCTTAGTTTGATCAACAGTGCACTCCAGTACACCGCTTCTGTAACAATGCATCTGTCTTCATATGTCAAACAAATGCACATTTGTGTATTATAGAGGAAAATGCTGCATGGTGGGTTTAATGAAGTATTGCATTAGTATTTTGTGTATGTATTCTTTACTGTATGAAAATCACTGAAAGAAACTCGGCAAAATGCCCATTACAGAGACAGACGCTAGGCTTTATGAACAGACCTCAAGACATGTCTTCATGGAGGAAAATGGTGTCAGCAATCAAATAGGGGAGTATTCTGTGTTGTCAGGCATTGACAAAGCAAGTTGCTGAGTCAGCATGTTCATCTCAACAGGTTATCAGTGTGCAATACATACACTTTTGTTCCTAGCATATAAAAGACAACATGAAAGCCTAAATACTACTTACTGCCATTTGTGCTGCTTGCTGCTGACTTCTCCATGAATACATGCATGCTGATTCTTCTGTCTTTGCCGAGTCTAAGCTCGACTGAAAGACTACTCAAGATGTTAAAACTGCTAATGCTTTCTCTAGTTGCCCTTCCAAAAGTGCCTGTGGCAGCAGAATGCCATTGGAGAGCCAATGCCAATGGGAGAGCAGAGCCAGTTGGGCATCAAGCTGTGCAGAAGCCTCTTACATATGATACAGTAACTAGTGGTTGAAAAACACTAAAGAAAAGGCATTTGAACCAAATATGCATTCCTCTACTGTTTTCCTACAAAAACAATTGTAACAGTGACTTGAAGTAGACTCACCTGGTACTGAAGAGAAGGGGGAATACACACCCCAGCAGTAACCAGTTCTGAGGTGAGAAATAGCAGCCGAGCAAGTTAGAGAAATACCTTGAGCCCATTCAAACCTTTTGTTGCTGCAGTCAGTGTTGTGCACGGCAAACAAGATTTTAGAATAGAATTCTCATTAGGCAGTTGTAGTGATGGATCTGTTCAGAGGTCTTTATTCTGCTGCAAACCAGCAGTGACTGATTGCAGGTGGACTAGGCTGTGACTATTCCTCATAAATACTAAAGCTCATTCTTTTGTGAGGTTCAAGGAAATAGGTAGCGTAGAACTGTTTGTATCGGTGAGGTTCGAATCGTCTTTTTCTCTCAATAAACTATTCCATTTACAGACATGAAGAACAAAGTTTTGCAAACAAAAGGTGCATAGATGTGCATCCAAAAGCTCGCATTCACGTTCGACCTTCAGAACTTCCTCCTCCATTTGTTATGGTATCTACATGATTATCTCTTCAGACCTTGTCTGATATACTACTGTGGTCTGCAGCAGCTGCTATAGATGCATTTCTCCAGTGTTAATTTTCCTGTATAAAATAAGCTCTGGCAATGTGGTGACTAGTTAATTGAACTATATAACCCTTTCTGGAATTTGTGACTCCAAGCCACTGAACAATATAATTCATCTCAGACTTTTTATTAAAGTCCTCAGTGAAATTGTAAGGCTGCAGTGGTATATTAGAATGCAGAGACTACTGTGTGTAACCAAGAAAGCCACCTCTCCAGTGGGCCTTTAATAAAATAAACGTTTTCTGATGGTGCTGTAGTTATTTTTAGCTTATTCCTGTTTCAGCTCAGAAAATATTGCGTCTAGAACAATTCAGAAAACTGTAAAATTGAGCAGAGGAGGAGGAGGAGGAGGAGAAGGGAAAAGGTCATGAAGAGACTTAAATGTTAAAGTAAAAATTCAGAAATCAACATGATTGTTGCATAGCCTGACACTGTGATCAGTAGCGTACAGTGGTAATGCTGAATTTAGAAAGAATAAACTGCCTAACAGCATGCTCCTGAACCATTTGTTATTTGCTAATTAAAGCTTGTGAAAGGGCAGTTTATACACAGCTATAATAAGCTCAGTGTGGGAGATGTCAGAGTGTAAATCAGACTCTACAGCAGTGGAGCTTTAAGCATCTCTAATGACAAGTGGTGGTAGGTAGATGATACAAAAAGACTGTTTTGACAACATGATTGATTGAGATCTTGAAATATATAAGCAAACAAAAAGTGTGAATTCAGCAGGAAACCAAATCTGCACTCTGTGACTTACGAAGTAGAAAGAGAGCGAAGGGAGTCTTGTGTCAAAGAAAGTTTAAAGCCTTATTTGAAAAGAAAAGGTCATACTTAAGCAGTGAAACCATTGCTACTCAAGCCAGGATTTAGCTTTAAAATGTAAAAGCAGTTGTATTAGAGGGTATGTGTTTGTATCTTGAGGTACCACAGTGCACCTCACTCAGTTTAAGGGCAGTCATTCTAGCATAGGCTTGCCATCTGCTCTGCAGCACACCCCTATGTGCTTTACTGCACCTGTTTTAACACACATGATATTTCCTCAGGTGTCTCCTTCCTCTATATTTGTCCTTCTCTGTTGTCTAAGTCTAATCCTTCTCTTACACTAGAGAATGTGAGATCCAAAGGCACGCATTTCACCTGTTGTGGGAAAATGGAGCTTTAGGAGACCGTTGCAGGTTATCGGTTTTACTTACTCACACCTAACTTTTTGTAACGTTAATGCATACAGGTAGGGCTTTTGGATGCATCCATTTTTGACCAGCCTGTGTTTTCCAGCTGATTAGAATGGGAACACAAATAGGTCAATGTTAAGTGCTTTTTCAGATACTCCCTTCTGTGGAGACATGGCCAAGTACATTCTGTGGCAAGCTGCTTAGTTCAGCACGTGGTGCCAAAATATCACTGGGGACAGAGGGGTAAAAGCAGAACAATTTAGATTACTTCCCATCTCATTTTGACCTTTGAAAGATTTGAGAAGCAGAAACAGCAGAGTGATTGGGTTCTCTACAGTCATCTCTCTTGGCACATTAGTGAAATACCCGTATAATTAGTAGGAAAGGCTCTGTCGGGAGGCGGGGATGATTCTGCTGAGGTCATTGGGTTGCCTTGTATTCTGTTTGCCACTTGAATATCTGTTTTGTCTTTATCTCAATAATATGTTTAGTGGCGGGATAAACCCACTTTATATGTGTAACAGATATATGCACATAAATATGTGTGTATATATATATATAAAACAGATCCTTGTTTTCCTGCCTTTCCTGCATGAGTCATTGCAATAGTTTCTGTCATCATTAGGTGAAACGAGAAACATGCTTCTTGCTACACTTGCCGGTGGCTTGACAGTGAAGGTATTAACAAATACCATTTCTGTAGAACCCAGAACCTGGTATCTGTCTGTTGGACACAAGACTTTTATCACCTATGTCTGTCATGTCAGTTACAAGCCACTAGTAGAGTTCTTCTCAGAGACTGTATGTTGACATTGTGTTTTGTATTCTTTACTTTGCCAAAGTCTTCCCTATATATTAGTTTTCTGCTAACCTAGAACAACATTTCAAAGATAGAAAGGGATATCTGAAGGCTTCGCTCTCATTAAGGATGGATTCAAACCCAGAAGCTTTGAGTTTGTGGGAGCTTTACTAAGTTGAGCTCTGAATATACATTTTGTGAACTGGATCTTACTGGAAGCTTCTCTAGATTCTCTACAGTTGTTGCTGAAATCAAATTCATGTGTCTTAGGCTTGGAAAAACGCTGTCTACTGTGACTGTCTGAATGGGGAAATATTCAGGCATAGAGAAGGAGCTGGAAGTACTTGACTTTCCCAAGGGTGTATTTGTTGATCTGGTTCTGTTTCCTAAATGCTGATGTTTTATTTGAATTGAAAAAAGGCTCAAAGAATAGAAGTTATGCAGATTTAGATTTATTTAGAGGCAGTTGGCTGAAATATGGAATTGATGAGACCTTATCAGCACTTTCATTGCCACAGTATCAGATCATTCCCTACCTTCTGCCATCCTACAGTACAGAATAAAGGATTCAGCCACTGAAATAAAGGTAAGAAATTCTCTATTAGAAAACAGCGTGTTTATGTGATATTCACAATCTGGAATTAACTGAAACAAAAGGTCATGAAGGCAAAACATTGCCAGGAGATTTCAGAGTGGAGGGTTTTGCTTTTGCAGCTATTGTCTAGTTTAGGATAATTACAGGAGTAAAGTATTGCAGCAGACCATAACGATGGAATTTATACTCGCCCATCTCCTGTGGAGCACGATCTGGCTGTGGCTGTGTATGATAGATGGGTGGGGAACTTGATTTTGCCTTTTCCAGACCCATATGTACATAGAAATTAGTGAGTGGGTACTACGTGTTGCACTCAGCCATGTCATGGCTTCTGCAACCTGAAAGTCCGAGGCAGTTTAATATACTGAGCATGAGGAAAGATCTTTGTTTTCCTTGTAGCTATTTTTCTGTCTTCCTTTTCCTTGTAGCTATTTTTCTGTCCTGTTTGCCTAATGTAAACCCATACATCAAAGTGGCACAATTGCAGCACCCAAATCATGTGCACTATGTTTTAGAGCTCTGCACGGTTTTCAGAGGTTAAGCAGGTACAGGACGGACGTGCCACATTACTGAGCACTTTGTGTTGTGTAGGAGGTAACAGGATGGAAGGTGTTTATCAGCCAGTTAAGCTCCAATTCCAACAGTTCAGTGACCTTACTTGATTATTATTTCTATCTGTTAATACCTTTTCTCTCTTCATCCCTCACACATCCCTCCACACCCCCATCTCTAACACTGCAGGAGCTCTGGCAAAGGCAGACTGGTCAAATGATGAGTAGAAGCTGTAGAGACTGAGAGGTACAAAAGGGGCATTGAGCCGTCTGGCTTCTTTGGAAGGGACTGTCTTAGTTCTAGATTAAAACCTGTCAAATGCTTCCCACTGTTTTACACGCTAGCTGAAACAGCTTTCTACACACCTTTGGCTATCTTTGTTTTGGATCTGTAGTTGAATCTGTTAAGCTGTTGAGTTTAGTAAAAAGAGAGAAGTTGCTGAAGAGTTGGTAACTCCATTTAACCTTCTGTGAGATAATGGCTGAGGGGTGTCTCGAAGCACCTAGATTGTCCTTCAGATACCGGTAACGTTAGGAAAATAGGATTTTCATTAAATACAGTGGCTGAATTTTCCTTCCAAGAGGGCACTCTTTTCTGTGCTGTGTCACTGTTGTTATTAAAGGTTTGACTGTCCTGCACAGTGTATGGCTATAATCTCTCAGTGGAGAAACAGTCTGTTTTTCTGCTGTGATATCACTGTGTTCATCCAAGGTTTTTTTTCCTTTCTACCTCCTGTTCTTTCACCATCGCTTGCCAGCATTCATAAATATGCCTTATCAGCTGAACCCCTCCAAATTTGCCTGGCAGAACGTAGCTTGCTTTTCCAAAGGTCTCTATTTAATATGAACCATGCTCCAATCATTTCTAGCACCTGTTCACTGGTTACATGGTGCATCAACAGCAATTTCAGGATTTTTCAGCAGCGTGACAGCTTTAAATTGTCATTTCTTTCTGAACACTGGAGGCACCGAAATCATGTTAGTGCAGTTGTCATTTTTCTTTGTACTCGACCATTTGATACGTTTTTCTGAGTGAACATGGGTGGTGAACAGTTTTTCACTAAGCACCACACTCGGTTTCCAGGAAATGAGAAGGGGTCTCTTGCACAGGGCACGTGTCAGTGGGTATCCGTAGCAAGGAGAATGCTTTTTGAAGTGGTAGATATGGACACTTCATCTTAGCACACAGATGATGCTGCCACATGAAGGACTTTCTGAAGCTCTCAGCTTCATTGTTATAGGTGGAATAACATTATCTTTACTAGCAGGGATTGAAAGCAAATAATAATTTTTGTTTAATATATGTAGCACTAAGGAGGGAGATTTTAACTCAGAACTGAAATGAAGGTATAAATTATGTGATGCTCATCAGAGGTAGAATTCAAATATGTTACTGTTTTAACATTGGGGGTATTTTTATGTAATTAGATGAATGAAGTGTGTAAGTTCTCATGTGATTCCAGGCATGATTACGTACCAACATCTCCATGGCTCAAAGCTTTAGGTATTGATTTTATATCCAAATGTTCATTGACACATTCTAGATAATGTTGGATGGGTTTTTGTTTGGATTTAAAGAGTAGTTTAAAGAATCCCTACATCAGTCCATGATCTCGCTGTGTAGAATGCTACAAGCACTGGAGCAAAACCTCTGCCAGTGCCCAGGGATTTACTACCTGTGTATGAGACAAGGTAACTGGGTAATTCTTGAAGATGGGGCAGACAATAAATGGAAGTGGTTGTGCTGAGAGGCACCAAGCTCATCCACCCAGTTATTGGATGCTTGCAAGATTTCCAGTATACATTTTGGAAAGGGATGTTTTAAAGATTAACTAAATGGCAAAAATTTCCATCTTTGGTTTGTTCAAGCACTGTGATGCTCCCTGATCTCAGCAGAATCTGCTGCGGGTACAGAACTCTGCACTGGAATCAAACCTAGTGATGACCAGGAACTGGTACTACAGTGTGGCTGCTCGTTCACATATGGAAGTGAACCAAGGGGCTTGATGGTGAGGGAAACCAGTGTTAGTAATTACCCTGTTTGTGTTTGCCCAGTGTTAGTATTTGCAGCAGAATGGATATGGGATGATATCCTCACTTCTATATAGAATTAAATTATGGGTATCCATATGGTATTTTGGCAGGAGAATGGGAAATCTACACTGGACTTCTGTTTTCACTTCTCATAACTGAAGAATGACAAATTCTGACATTATTTTAACACTTCCCTGATTTTTAGCAGTAACTATGTAGAACAATTCTAAATACTCTTCAGAATACTGACATCAAAATAATTTCTTGTTTCCATTTTATATCAGGCATGATAATCAATCAGGAATGAATTGTGGGGAAATAAATGGTTTTGAAGATTGGCTAAGCAGTGGCAGATGAATCAGTGTTGTAATTGGATTAAGCTGTGTTATTATTGTGTTTAATTTTTTGGAAAAGTTTTTAAACTTCACTTTTGTATCTGTATTGAGGCTAATGCTACATTTATATATTATATATTAATATTACAGAGCCCTGTTCTATATCTACAATACTTACAAAACCTACATTATATTAATTTAGATTGACTATTTGCTGTGCAGGCTATGTCACTATCAGCAGTTATATATGAATTAATATGTGTCTCCCTGTTAAGGTTACCTGTAGCAGAGTCAAGTAGAATCCAGAAGTAATCTAAGAAACCATTACTTCAGTTTCTTAAGCAGACAGTTGAATTGATAGACCATCACAGTCAGTTTGTAGGGGGACTTCTGCTAGTATGGTAATGATAGAAGAATGATTCCTGGTGTTTACAGTTAAATTATTCTGCCTCTAGCTCTCTTCTGACTTCTGTGGCATGCGTGAGTGACACAGCCTATACTCATATTCAAATGAATCCTAAATAATTCACTTTTCCTGACCTGTCATCCAGTTTCTTGAACTATCACTTTGAAATCATGTTTACTATTTGGCTACTGTCTGAATATTACCATCTTTGTAGTTGATCTTATCACCCCCTTCCTCTACCTTTACGTCTGTAGTGTTGATCCAGTAATTCCTTATTGTCCATCTTCTAAATATTATGTTAACTTTGACATTTATAATAATTTGTTTTTCTTTCCTCCATTCTATTCATATCTTACACTGGAATCAATGTATTATCTTAATTATACTCCTCAAATCTGAGTCTCCTATACTACCCCTGCAGATGTGCAGAAATTGTCTTTCTTCCATTTCAGTTTTCTTTCCTCTTTTTGTTCTCAGATTCCTCAGTACTGTTCATCAGTGAAAATTGTCTTCTCATTCTTACAACCTTTTGTTGTGCTATTTCACTTGATCTGTTCATCCCTCTTTTAAAATGACCTTTATTTCTTTATCTTGACTGTCTCGGAGATAATTAGTTCGTATCTGGAACGATCTTTCTTTCTTGTCTACTGAGTAACTTCTGTGGTTTCACTAAATTCTTCCATAAATTCTGCCTTGAAAATCAGCTCGACTGAAGTCAGTAAATACACTCAAGTGACTTTAGGGTTTTGCAGCGTGTCTTAAGCAGCCTCTTAACTTTCCCTTATCAGTAGTCCCAGATAGTGTCACTTAACCTATTGCCCATCATCAAATTGCCCTTTTTTCTTCTGTAAGCAGTAGATTATAAGGTCTTTGAGGAAGAGTTTCTGTTTCAGTTTATTCATGTCCAATAAACACGCAGTGGTAAATAAATTTAATTTCCTCATGAAAATAGCCTTTGAACACTGAGGGAGAAGTTATTTAGTTATGTTATTTTAACATTTAAATGGACACAAACTGGAGAGAATGAGGAACAGAAGGAAAATATACATGATTGAACATTAATATTTTACTGTAAAAGAATTAAATATCCTGAGGAAATAATGAAAACAAGTTGCTTCTTCCAGATGATAGTTAAAGTTTGATGAAATAATAATAAAAATTTAATCTTCCAGTTGAACAAAACCACTCCATATGTTGTTAAATACGCCTGAATTTGAATTCATTTTTGTTGGTTTTCCATCTCAGCCAACTGCTGTTTACAGGGATCAACTGGCTACAAGTAGAGACCAAGGCATCCCTTTTTTTGTGTGGTCATCTGTGATTTTTCTTTAGGATCCTGCTGCTGTCCAAAGCCTTGAGGGCGAGCCAGAAGTAAATGGTACACAGAATAAATTCATGTGTGAGGAACATTTGTTTGTCTATATGTTCACAGAACATATTGTATTTAAATACTCGGAGATTAAATACTGATTCTTTTTGAAAACTAAACTGGTGCATTTAGGACCATTGTAACCATGGAACAGGCACCTTACGGATCTTAGAGCATTGGTTTATGTCTTATTTGTATTTTTCCATCTGCCAGTGCAGCTGTGACAGTGGAGCCAAATGACATTCTTGCACTTTGTGTTCTGCATCTGCTCCATAACTCTGTTTATCTCTAAACCTTTTTGTTCTGTGCCATTCTTCACTCTGTCTGTTCTGCACACTCTTGATCTTTCTTCTGTTTATCATTCTGTGTGTTCTAGTATATATTACCAAGTACAGTATCCTTCCAAGTCCATTCTTCACATACGCTGAGGTTGAAATGTCTTTCTACAATCTTTTGCAACAGACTTACCTCATGCCCTCAACCTTTTATTAAAACTTATATTTTATTTCTGTTTTCTTGAAGCCATCATTATTCCTTCTAACAAGCCCATTTTTGTAGCTAGTACCGTTTGACTTCACCTAGCACCCAGATCATTCTCTCGGTGTCCACCATCATCATACCTGTCTGTTATTAGTCAAAGTAAATGCATGATAAATGATCCTTCTGAAAAAAATAATCTTCCTACCCTTCTGTTTTGCATAAACTGGTGATTTCCCATGCACATTCTTTCATTTTATGTGCTATTACTGCAAGATCTTCATATTGCTATGATGTTCCTGCAAATCTCTGATACGCTGAGTTCATGTTTAATTCCCGGAGCTCTGGCTTGATGTGTTTGTTCCTGCACCAGTTGCGTGCTTATTTCCCGACTCTTTACCCTGCCTCTGTGTAGCTGAAAGTTACCATCCTGGGATGTGTTCCTTTCCATCCAGTTCATGTGATCAGATACTCACCAAACAACTTGTCTTTGGGAGTATCCCATGCGTGTGAGCTGAGCTATTCGGCAGGCTTTTTCTGGTGGTGTTGGCACCAGGTTTTTAGCTTCAGGAGGAACATTCACTCACTTGAAGAGCGAATTTCATGTATCACTGAACTTGGCACTCAGCTGTCACACTAGGTTGGTGAGGCAGTGATGGCAGGACCAGTAGGCATAGGCTTGAGTGGCAAAGCTCAACAGAATTACTTGTGAAAACTGAGCCAGCCACAGGATCAAAACCTGATAAAACATCCCTTGCAGGTTTGTGCATCGAGTTTCAGTGTGTGCGCATCCTAAAGTGAAGGTTATCATGATTCCATTGCCGCGTTTGCTGTGCTTCAGAGCTGCCTTGCTATAGAAAGCATGTAGTGACTGCTGCACAGCCACCAGGAACATACACATCCATTGGAATACGGTTTGCCAGACTGGGATGTCGGAGGGCAGCGCTGACTAGGCACTGATGAGACAAACAGTTCCTTAGTATTCACCATGCAAAGATAGTCAAAGCAGGCAATCAGTTTATACTCATTTACGCGTGATGTATCTCTGTACATCTCTGTAGAGGAATCTTCTAAGGAAATAATGCATGTGGCAAAAAGCCAGCCAGGGGAGCAGCCAGAGGAAAAGCCACTGAAGCGCTTTGATTCCTAGGCATGAATATTCTAAGCAGACAGATACATGTTAACTTTACCTGCTACCTTTAGCACACACATTTTGTTTAAACTTGGTACCATGCAGAAAACATTAGATGCTTTTGACACTCCTGCTGCCCACATTACTTGTAACAACTCAGCTGTGGAAGCTTTGTCAGAGCCTTGGGGTGTTGTACTTCGGTATATTCATTCTTCTGGACTTCTTTTTTTTTAACCAACTTTAATGAAACACATATTTAATTAGCAGCACGCTAATGAATAAATACAAACAGATATGCCCCTGCACCCGGCGCTATTGAAGAGGAATATCAGTGTGAATATTAAAAATTAAAGCCAACATTACAAAAGGCAAATATGTTGAATAAATAATGGCTGCTACTATTTACAAAGCACACAAACCAAGAAGGGAACCTCTTTTCTTAAAGATGAGGAGATTGGGGGAGAAAATACAGGAAAGCTGGAAGTATCTGCAATGGAATTCTACTGTTCACGTCTTTTTCCCCTCTTTCATTCCATCCCTTTGGGACATGGTCTAGTTCTTTTTATTACACTTGTGAATGTGTCGAGCAACCTGCAGTACAGTGGATCACAGCGTAGGTGCTGGATGGCAGAGGATGAAAAGGCAGTACTGTTTCCAGTGCATGAGCTGGTTCTTTCAGCCAAGTTACAGCTTCAAGCATAATGCTGGCTTAACTTTTGCAGATGTTTTTGTTCCTAGCATGTGTGCATAGATATTTAAGACGTTTTAGCAGAGAAGAAAGTAAAAGCTGAAGCTATTTTTGTATCACATTAATATCCCTGTTCCTTTTAGTTTCACCTATTTTCAGTCTCTTCAGTTCCTGTCCAAAATTCTGCATAGTGACACTGTGCACTTAGGGGTGTTTGATTTTGTGTCATTTATAGGTACGACTAAGTTTCAGTGGTAGGTCAGGCAATTTCTTCATTGGGCCAAATTCAGATGTATTTATCAAGTAAAACTACTGTAATCTCAGTGCAGATAAAGCGGTTACCATTCTGCAACATACAGGCTGTAGTTTCTAAAGAATCCAGAGTGAAACATCCACCAGAAGTATCAATTGATTGCTAGAATTTATAGGAGTAATTTGTTATCACACGTATTTTCTACTACGATACTGAGGTTGGGAGTAATGATAAGTGCATAATGCAACGCCTTGCATAATGCACCTTTAAGTATTTAGAGATATTCCTGCAGAGTTCTGACCATCCGCTTCTAAGTTCTTGGTCAAATTGTGTATTTCAGATCACATTTTTCCTTAATCTTGAATTTTAAAACCCTTCCCTTTCAGTATAATTATGATCTGTGCTCTGCCAGCCTGTGTCTAACCAAACTCTTTGCCTTGGGAATTTGGGGATGTTGAATAAATAGCGCTGTGCAGCAGCAACACATTTCCTCTTAAGATTCAAACATGAAAATAAAAACCAAACTAATGATCAAGAGGTAGTCTCGCACAGACCGTAAGTATCCTGTAATGATATACAGACATAGTTCTCCTTTTCAAAACAAAGATACTTCCAAACCCGAACCCAGCACTCATCTTTTAAAAGTGCTGTTTATTATTCATTGTTAGCAGAATAAATGAAAAGCTGTGTTTGTAATAGTTACATATCTCATAGATTCAAGCATATATTTGATATTTATTCCCATCACCCACTTTCATCTGTGTAAAAGTAGGAGAAATCTTTCATGGGCATGGATCAATCAGAACTGGCAAAGGTTGTTCATACAGTCGTATTACAAGGCAATCAAAGTATGTAACTCACACTATGGCTTAAACCATTTACTGCCACCACACTGCACCTACATAAGGAGCCCCAAAATTGCAGCCTACCTATCTATAGAGGGCAGGGAGATGGATAAGCTTTCCCCATGTTGGGAGCACAGCATCTGCACTAGGAGGCTGCTGAGCCTGAGATGCTGGTGCAGCAAGCTCTGTTCTGCCTGCCCTTACCCCTCTGCTTGTCCTGTTGCCGGGGCTGTGGGGAGTGCATGGTTGTGTACTGTCACTGCAGCGAGTGGGAAAAACACGCCTGCTGTGATTTAACCTCAGTCACTCACTCACTCCCCCGGGTGGGATGGCGAGAGAATTGGAAGAGTGAGAACTCTTGTGGGTTGAGATAAAACAGTTTAACAGGGAAAGCAAAGCTGTGTGCACAAGCAAACAAACCAAAAATTCACTCACCACTCCCCATGGGCAGGCAGGTTCAGCCTTCTCCAGGACAGCATCATGCATCACGGTGACTTGGGATGACAAGTGCCATCACTCCGTGCATCCTCCCTTTCTTCTGCTTTCCCCCTCTGATGGCTGCTGCTGTTGTCTTTGGGTGCGATGAGCTAGCTGCTGTAGGAACTGAGTTTTTGTAAAGATAGGAATTAGAGGAGGGATGTTTTCCATACTGCAAGATCAAAGGGAAGGACATGGTTGTAAAATTCAGCTTTGATCGCATTGCTGACGAGTTCTGAGCTGACTTTATCCTAACTCTAGTCTGGATATTGGTGATCGGGAGTGGTGTCCGTTGAACTTTCTTTATGACATTTTTATTTGGTTTTGGTTTGGTTTGGGTTTTTTTTTAATGCAGAATTTTCTTGAAAGATACTTAAAAATCTTGCAATAGCTTTTGGAAACACTATGATGCTCTTGCTGTTTGCCTTTCATGAACTGCAGAGTTAGACCACAGCTGCAAATCCCACCTTCACCCTTCCTTAATGCAGTACTGCTTTTGAATGATTTTATACGGTCATTGTGGGAGTGGAGATCGTTCTCGGCATCATAGTAGTGAGAGAACTCATCCATGCCATTGTATCTTTATGGAGCTCAGGTCCACTCTATTAAAAATTCTGAGATTGCCTGTCCTTTTAATAGACTGTAAGTTCACTTACAAAATGATACTATAAAGTGATTCCAAGTGTGCCTGCCTGAAGCATGGAAACTCATCCTGTGTATTTACCAAAGTGGTCAGAATGCCATGTGGGAAATATAAAATAGGAGAATTCTTTGTTATTTCTTATATGTGGCGTAGTCAAAGGGCATTCACATAGAAATATATGTGCTGTAATGAAATATGACAAAAATATTCTTCTAAAAGCTCTTTAAGGAGTATCAAATGGATGCAGTGATTCAAATGTGAACAACGTTGTCACATTGGTGGTCCATTAGTCCATCTTTTTCAATGAACCTGAAGATAAGACATCACAGTGCAGTCTGGACACGCTTTTCCCTCATCTTCTGTTACTAAGCAACTTCAGTGAAAATGGAACGATGAACTCGCTGGTATTGATGTGGTGGTCGGTAGAAACACATCTGGACTGCAAACCAGGATGTTGCCTGTGGAAGAGAGAAAAACGGTCATTTGGAACAATGGTAAGATCCCAAATCAGACCAGACTGACTGTGGTACACACTTGTGTGCTGTTTCCCCTGGATTTTGTTCCAAAAGCTAAGACAAATCCAAGGGAAATTACAGTCTAACGCTCATCCAATTTCCTTCCTACCTTAAACAGACGGTGGATGAAACCCTGCGACGTAATGTGTGTTGAAAAAAGCACGGTGTAGCAACCTGTCACCTCGCCACTCCTGCCGCAGTTCTGCTGCCAGTGCACGGAGGTGTTCACTCCAAATTGTGCAGGTTATTCAGTTTATCTGATCAGCAGGAAAAGACTTTAGCAGCAGCAAATCATGAGTCTAAAAGATCGTGATGGGGGTAGAAAGTAAAGGCGTCGCTGTTGCCAGAGGAGAACGGGAAGGGAAGAGTAAAATGGCTCAGTGTAGGATTGGAAACTTTGAGTAGTTCCAAAGTAGCGTACAGCTCACAAGTCAGCCTGAAAGCCTGGCTAAGAGAATTGGGAGGTAAATACAAGCATTCCCTGCAGTGCTTTGTAGTTTCACTTTAGAAGGACTGGGGAGAAACAGAAAGATACTAAATGAATTGAGAACTTTAATCAAAAGGACTAAAAAAGAGATAAGCTGACTAGAGGAAAAAAAAAAAAAAGCAGGTTAGCAAACAAAGAACAAAGAGAGTGTTTGAATACAATTACCAAGAAATAAGGAATAGAAATAGGGCACTCATGCAGACGGGGAACAGGGAGGGAAGGTTGAGCCCGACAGGATTTTTCGAAGATCCATATGGAGTTGTGCAGAAGGTATCAGAGGGAAAAAGGATGCAGAAGATCATCTTTCTCTGAGAACCTAATTGAAGTGATGGATGGAAATTGGGTCAGAAAAAATAACAAAACCCTCCTTCTCTTCCTCCCAATTTTCCTTCTCTTCTTTTAATATTTATGTGTGTTATTAAAGAAACATTTCTGGAAGGCACGAAGAGCAGAAGCTGTGCATGTCCCTGCAGACACTACCTTGCCATAGCAAAATGTTCAGCATTTGAGACGGACTTCCTCCAAACCCAGGAACAGTGACTGTAAACTGGAAATGACAATTGGAAGATACGTGAGAAAGTCCAAACTCAGATAAATGACAGTGCAACCAGAGTAATAAAGGAGACACATGAGAGGGCAGTGAGAAAAAGCAGCATCTGCCTGACAGGGAAGGGGGGAAACAAAAGGGATAGCACTGTGGTATACAGCATCACCAGCAAATGAATAAGAGACTCTAAAGCTGCAGTGGACTGATCTTACATACCTCCACTGACACCCTGGGGAGTTGCTCTCTAGATTATAGTGTGGCAATAGGAGTGTAGTTTGTCATGCTAAAGCAAACAAACAAAACCCCACCTTTTTGAACTGGAGAGCAAATAGGATATTGACAGGCTGTTCTTTGAGAAAGCATCTTCCAGAGTGGCAGCAAAAAGCTGTGAAATGGCTTTGGTTTGTATCTTCAAGCTGTAGTTTGACAAACAGTTCTTTTGGTGGCAGTACTGGCTTCAGCAGTTTGTACCCATCTCCATGCCACACTGTCTGTTGTGACACTCAACTGCTCAGGGGTGCAGGTACTGAACCAGATCAGAGAAATTCTACAGGGCACAGGTGAGCCAGAAAAGTCTTTATTTGTAATCTGAATCCATGCCTTGATCCAGTTCAGAACACAGCATCAAAACCAGTTATACTGGTCCACTGTGTGCTGGGAACAGGGGAAGGCTGTGCATGACGGGGTGTGGGTCAGCTTAAGCTGGCAGTGTCGTAACAAGAAAATGCTTGTGTACACCTTTGGCCTTTTGATTGGAAAGAAAAATGGAATTTGGTTCATTTAATTTGCAAATGGGTGGTAAGTAGACACAGCTGTACTGGTATATGTAAAGCTTGGAATAAAGCAGTGTACTGAATTGGCACCTGAGTGGGAATAGAGATTCAAGGCTGGGAAGTCTGATTTGGGACTTAACAATGATTTAAATGTTTCCATCACTGATAAAGCCTCAATAGCTCTATGAAGACCCATTTTTTTTCTATCATGGAATTTCTCTCCCTTGACATACTGTTGGTTGTTGAGGAATAAAAAGTAGGCATTTCATTGTAAACCTCAGTGAAACAGGCTGGGGTTTACCAGCTGCTGTTCTTTCATATTAAACAGGGGAGTTGGTATAGATTGTTCAATTTTAGGATAGCTGAAGAAGCCAGATTTATCATCCAAATCACTGAACAATACAGAGAAGTCTGATTTACAAAAAACTTGAATAGAGATTTCCCTAGGCCTTGCTGCAGGTGCAGTAGGATGGTGGGTGGAGGAGAAGTGTGTCAGATCTCAAAAGCAGCGAGTATTGCCCCCCAAATAAGCTTGAGAATAGTTCCTTTTGACACAGGAGCTGGATGGTTTGAGGGCTTGGGTATCTGAACAAGAAACTCATGATCATTGTCAGGATTTCTTTTTCTCCATTTGGATTTACAGGAGCATTTTGTCTGTACACTGACTTGTTCTGGATATATACCTGCTTCATACAAGCGACTCTGTCTCCCAGTGGAAACAACTCAATGAAGCCAAAAATACTGGGTACCTTCCAGGGTCAGTACTTTATGATGTGCTTATTGACATACTTTATTTGAGAGGCAAGAATGTTTACTTGCTTCCCAAGGATAAGTGCATCCTTCACACAATGGGGAATTCTCAGTTGTGCTTCTTTCTCTGCAATGACTCTTAAGATATTGATACTTGGGTATTCTGAATCAGGGTTATAAAGTGCTGCAGGATTATTTCTTAATGAAATGTGCACAGTGGCCACAATGTCTTACAGGAGGCCAACCTCTGACAGACACCGCTGCCTGATTTAGATTTTCATGACATGATGAAAACTTGGGTTGTTTTTCTAGGCTCATAAACCCACCCTTTCTAGCAGGAGAATAACACAGACGTTCAATTTCTTACTCACCAGGTAGGCTTTATTCACGTACAGGCTTTCTGCCAGTGATTAGAGGTTGCAGTTGGCCTGATAGAATTTTAATTCAGTCTTCTTTGGTCACCTGAGGAAATTGGTGGTAACACCAGGAAAAATGAGCACATTTCTGGCAAAACTGAAATTCACAGTACTTCAAAACACCAATATATAAAATAGGATATAAACCGACAACACATCAGCTACAACAATCCCCTGAGGGTGCCCCATTTCTAGCCTGGGAAAGAAAAATGGTTAGGATCTAGTAAATACCAGATTACTTGATTCATTGCAAGGAGTTGAAAATGGCATTAATCAAGAGGGGTAGCTGTTGTGAAATGTCATCATTTCAGCGTGCGGCTGTTTGTTTGTTTGCTTGCCTTTCTTTCTAATCAAAGACGCAAAGTTGGGTGAAACAAATAGATTAAGAAGGAAGAAATGAACAATGAAATTATTAATAGGCTAACAGCAGGCCCACTACTTTGGACGAGCCACACTCATACTCTGCAGGTGTCAGATGATCTGATTTAGGCTTCCAGTAGATGATTCTTCATTACTACTCTACCTGCTGAATCAATTAGCTCTCTCATTAGTGGTCTTACCATCATATTCATCTCTCAGAGTGGCAGTATTGCCATTGCAGCTTTTTAAAAGGACATTAATTGCAGCCACCTTAACTGCTGCATTTAGTGGCTCTTGCTGTAGCCAAGGAGAGGTGTCAATCTCTTTCCCTGGCCCTGGTGTGGACTCCCCAGTGTCTCCCCACTCACTAGTGGTGGAGCAGCTACAAGTAGGTTCTGCTCAGTACTGTCATTAGAGTTCTTAGTAAAAAACTAAGATGCTCTGATTTTGATGTATGGGTATCTGAACAAGGTGTATTAAGCATATTTTTACCTTTTAGTGTGGTATGTCTGTTTTCAAAGAAAGTTGTTATGCGCTGCAGTATGCGCGTGGTTTACAAAGAGGGGATCTATCTGTAGTGTGGTGCAAGGCATCCTGTAAGGTCTTACCTGCAATCTTAGAATGATTTTGTTCCCCTCACACATTTTACTCTTCTGCTTGCACCCACCCTTTTGCCATCCTCTTCTTGAAAGACCAGGAATTTCTTATTTTGCTCTCCTTTTGCTTGGAGGATACTGGGCTGAAAGTCTGATTACAGTCATGGTTTCGTGATTGCTCATGAACCTAGCAGAATAATGGAGGTTGGAAAGGCACACAGAGGGTAATAGTCTCGGGATACCCTACCTGTGTTTCACTCACTAGAAACAAAAGGGCACAATTGCCCAGAGCAACAGCAGTGACAGGGTGAGCAGGCTGATGAGGGTTAAGCATCTGCACTGTCCCAGGGCAGCTGGAAGTGAGGACAGGGCCGGTTGAACACTGGCATGTTTCTGCCCATGCATGCCCAGGTAGATATGGCATTTACTAGCTTTACAGCTCTTAGATCCAAAGTAGTTCAGTAGTAGTTCTTTATTCACCCAGCTGTGTTTGCCACTTAGATGTATCTTCTGAGTTATTTTACTTTAATCAGAGACGTGATGATGATAGCAAGGGAAAATGAGGCTTGTCACCCCCAGTCAATACAGACATATTGTCCTGTCTTCTGAGACAACATTTCTCAACTTGAGAGAGGGAGAGGGATTTCACTGGGAGTTGTGCCTGAGCGAGCAGGACAGAATTGGGCTACCATTTGCAAACAGGAGGAAAAGTGAAGGAAACACCTGCTTTAGTTTTCAGGGAAAGATTAGTGTTTGTGATGGATGTGTTTTTACGAGGTTAGTCTGGCAGGTCTCTGCAGACAGCACCATCCTCCCCTCTGTCCTCTACATTTTCTCTAAGTATTTCAAATGAGTTTGAATGTCTCAGAGGAACTGAACACTCAGGAGCAAAAAAACATTCTCCTGCAGATCAGTAATGACTAAAATAGCTTAGATCTGAGAATAAAGAGCAGCCTGTAGTTTGTAACCAGGACTGGCTGAGTGCTGCTGGAGCTGGAGTCAGAGCAAGGATAACAAGTATATGTGGTCATTTGGGGGAGAGCAAGAAATCACCATGCACCAAGACATGTTTTCAAGCTCTATTTTGGGATTGTCAAGAGTTTTGCTCTTAGCAGCCTAGGCATGTCTATTGATTTGCATGCTGTGGTTTCTGCTTGACAGATATGCTGTAGATTTTGGAGTACTTTCAGCTTAAAAGAAAACTCAGCAGCCAAGGAAAGCAATTCAGCTGCTGCTCTCGCTTTAGTCTGCTCAGGCACAGTTGCTATCACAAGAGAAAGAAAAAGAAATAATGATATCAAATCAATAGAGAGAGAATGAGTCAAAAGAAGATTATAGTATATGAGGATACAAGAGAAAGGAAAATAAACTGGGAAATGTGCTGCTGCTTATGGGAAATGGTTAGGACCAAATCCTGATGCTCTCAGGAATTGGTTCTGATGAATTGGTATGAAGATAGCAGGCAGGATTTGGCCCTTGATGAGTATAATTCCCTCTTCTCAGCAATTTACTGAAGCTTTCAGTGAAATAATTTCTCAAGAATAAAGATGTGTGTGTCAGTGTAAACACTGTGATCAGTTAAATGCTAACTAGCACACGTTTGTGAAGTCTCATTCGTTAATCTTTCAGACTGTATAAGAGAAGCAGCTTTTGAAGTGCAAAGCATTATCATCATCATTATACGTTCATAAAACAGGTTTTGTGCCTCATTCAAATGTGAGAACGCTGAAAGTGGCACACAGGGATGCCAGAGCTGTGCCAGATCCTGAGCCTCTGAGGCCTTCCCCGTGTTCTCCTCGCCCTTCAGAGAAGTATGCAGGGGTGACAAGTTTTCTGATGCAGAATGCCTTGAAATTCCCTCTTTAATTCCTGCTTTCCGTGGTTGAGCTGCCGTGGCATCTGCTTTGTTTCTGTTGTCTGCTTTTAGGTTGTTTCCATTTTCTGAGGGATGTCCAGCTCCAGTACCTCTGACCATATGATACTATTTAGATGCATTTTAATAGACTCCCTTTCCTCCTCTTGTGTGCAAAGAAATGGGTACTCACAACTGGAAAATCAGTAGAAAGGGCAGAGATCACAGCGCTGGGGACCTGAGTTGCAGGGAATTTGTGCATTCACACAGTGATGTGAAGGCAGCTGTGAGCTTGCTCTGCCTGCACTCCTGGTGAGCCAGTCAACAGCTCTACAGCCTGGTCACCGATCCTGAGCTATCGAGTCCTGCTGGGAGTTAAATAATATTGACCTGGGCTCAGCAGTGTGCCATATAAAAATACACTGGTTATGAGTATGATCACTTGCTATTGTTCATTTTAAAGTTGTCTCTTGTTAAATACACTTAAACCAAAAAGGGAAGAAAAATCAATATCACCAACTCACACAGGTCACCCATTTTAGCTTTATAAGAATTGGCCTCCTGATACCTTGGAAAGGAAGCTAAAGGCAGACATATTAATATCTTTACAATCTGGTTGAGGAAAGCATCCTGTGTATGGGGTACAATATGGAAAAGCTGAGTTTTTAATGTCTTGGGCATCTCTGAATGCATGCAGGCATGTGCGCTGGGCTTCCACAGTCAGCTGTGAAATTCCAGTGTCTTGTAGGAGCAAAGAACGACCTGCTGCTGTTTAAACCATTGCACTTCTCCCATCTGAAAGCTCTGCGAGTCCTTTATCTTTATCCTTAAAGCAGCAGTAGCCAGCTTTTGAAAGCAGTGTAGATCATAGTGCAGTGTAGCTACCCGGAAAGGAGCAGTACATCAGAGAACCTTACTGGGGTTTTTGCCCTCATTTTTCTTCTCCTCTTCAGATATAACCTGGCAATGTCAGCCTTGCTGGAATAAACCTGTGAACATTGGAGGGGGCAGAGAAAGGCTCAACTCCTGCACAGCTGTCTCACCCTCCACTGTTCATGGGGGAGGTTAAGGGAAAAGGCTCCTATAGGTAATCTCAATTATTAATAAATAAGTGGAAATTGATGTTTGTCCCTGAAGTTCAGCACTTCAAAATGCCAATGAAGTAAATGAGGCTATAAAATCACTGACTTGAGCACCTGTCATAGTCAAGAATCTGTAGAGCAGCGTGGCACAGGCAAAAGGCACGCTTATCTCGAGGGATGAGAATGACTCTCAATGGAGCTGAGTGGAAATGTGAATTCTCCCATGGGTATTTTTAGGGAAAACCTCACTGAAAATTTTCATGAGAAGCAACTTTCTTCCTGTGTGAGAATTAAAAGGACAGAGGGAGGATGGGGGAAGGGGGAAAACTTTTCTCTCTCTTATTTCACCTTTCCATCTGCCCGCAGATCACGTGCAATTCCAAAACTCTTTTCTCCTGCTTTCTTATACTTGTTTTTTTTAGACAGCAAAGCTGCAAGAAATTCCAACTAGTGAGGAAAACCGGAGTCGCAGCTTATTTACTGTTTACCATGTACTGAAAGATGCAAACCATCCACTGAAAGCTACATTTTCCCTACATCACCTTTTCGCTTTTAAAATGTACTTTGCCAAAATTGTTACTTCTCTACGAAAGACAAAAATCTTCTTTTACAAAAGCATATTTTTCCACTGAAAAGCCTTGAACCAAGTCTAGCACTCGGGAACGTGCCCGTCCCCCTGGCAGGTTTCTTACCTTGACAATCTCTTCTAATTTGTCTTACCTCAATATTAAGGTTTGCTTTGCTTACTAAATTAATTTCATGGTTTGCTCTTCTGCTTCATCGCATTCTGCCTGAGCTGCTTATTTATGAGCCAACCCCTTACACACACCCCCCCAAAAAAAACAGATAAGAAAAAGCAGAAAGACTGAGTATTTTGAAAATAAGTTAGACCTAGAGACAGCAAACTGAAATGTTTCACTCTAATGATGAGTGAGTCGCATACTGATGCTGCGGCTGATAGATCTCTGGAATGAGGATGTGCTTTGCATTCTTCAGCGCTGTTCACAACAGAAATCTGGTTTCAAAGTCTCCCAGCAGCCCCTGTTATCTTTAGCAAATGTGTTTTTTTTGTCAAAAATCTACGTAGTCTGGAAAAAATTCCCTGAGATGTCTGCCATTAACTCTCAGCTGCTCTTAATAGCGATCACTGCTGATGCCTAATTTATGCCTGCTGCTCAGCTTGAAAATACTCACTTTTATGTGCTTAGCATGTGAATCCTGACAAGTTAGGGAGTTCTCAGGCAACTTTCAGCAGCTTTTAAAAGGTGAAGTAATTGATTTCTGAAGTGGTGTGGAACCCAGGGATACTTCACAAACTTCCTTTCCTGTGTCCTCAGACAAAGGAATCGTAGAATCGCAGAATGGTTTGGGTTGGAAGGGACCTTAAAGCTCATCCAGTTCCAACCCTCTGTCACAGGCAGGGGCACCTTCCACTAGAGCAGGTTGCTCCAATCCACTGTGTCCACCCTGGCCTTGAACACTGCCAGGGATGGGGCAGCCACAGCTTCTCTGTTCCAGCACCACTCTCACATTAAAGAACTTCTTCATAATATCCAACCTGAACTTCCCCTGTTCCAGTTTGAACCCATCACCCCTTGTCCTATCGCTACAGTCCCGGATGAAGAGTCCCTCTCCAGCATCCTTGTAGCCCCCTTCAGATACTGAAAGGCTGCTTTGAAGTCTCCACACAGCCAATAGAAAATGAAGTAATTGGAAAAGCCCCCATCTCTTGAAGTAAGAAGCACAAACCTATTTTGATACAGGAAGCCTATGATAGCTTGCAGAAAATGACAATAATAATTAATTTTTCATGTGACTGATAATAAATCTACTTTCATCTGATAATTTGAAAGTCATGCATTACCTGAGCTGATTGACACTCACGCCATGTAAGTGGTGTTCTATGTAAGATGTGATTATTCTGTTCTTTGTGCATAATGCAAGATACATATTCAGAAAATATCTGCTATTGCACCTGAAGTCCAACTCCATGTCCTTTGGCTTTAACTGTTGCCACTCAGTACATTAACAAAAACATTGACCAGCCAGACATCCTAAATCAAAGCTGCAAGATTATGATGCTAGTGTGAGATTTTGGCTGATTGCGTTCTTGGTGGCTTACTAAATGCAGTTGGATGGGAGCAGGTAAGTGCTTTTGTTTGTCTTCTAGAAGACTTTGGCTGCTAGTGTGTGGAGCGCCTGATGGTTAGATGGTTTACCTGGCAATCACTTCCCTCAAAACGAAAACCATTAGCTCAAAAGTCAAAGCTAATGTAAAGAGAAGAAATGGTAAAGCTGACCTGACTGTTCATTGTGGACCACTGAGTGAGTGGGCTTGATGTGATTTACTGTTTATTGCATTTCTTGCATTTGGTTACATTTCTTGTTCTTTCTTGTTGTAGGTAGGTCATGATAGCAAATAAGTCAGAAAATCTGAAGGCAGAAGCCTCACAAGCTGCTTGGGTTTGCACGAGTAAATGCACGTCTGTGTAGAATGAACACCCGAGGTTGGAATGTGGCAGGTCACACTGAGCTTGGGGGTCTGCTTTCACATTAGTGTGCTGTGTGACTACTAGAACAGCTCCATCTCATCAGTTGTCACTTTCATACCCTATAGATGTCTTCAGCTAGAGGTAAAAGAGATCTGTCAGCAAGCAGGTTCAAAGAGGAAGGTTTTGTGAAGAGGAGCTAGTGTGACTGAGCTCATTTAAACTGTTTGCAGATTGTCTGAGGAGATCAAGACTGTTATGGATGTGTTTGTTCAAACTTGCTCAATTAATAGTTTTTATTTGATCTGGTGAATAAACTGTTTGCAGAGCAGTTCAGTGTGAGTGTGCCATTGATTATTTGATATTCTGTGTTTATCATTAGGTTTACATTCCTTGAGTTATATATGAGATGCAAGATTATTTAAGAAATGCCTCATCTATAATGTGGGATAGATCCTCCATCAGGGTAATGAGCAACAGCCCTCAGAGTTCAATAAGAGGAATAGTTAATGTATTCCTGATCACATAAGAGTGCTATAACTTTGTAATTCAGCTGATTTATCTATGCAGAGAAATGGGTGACCACTCACAGTTTTGTCCTTATAACTTTGTCCAATTGCCTGTACCACAGGGAACAGAAAATGTGAAGAAGTCACAAGGTGGTAAGGAGGTTTGTCCCATCAGCTCTGCATTTTCCTCCTCAGACTGAAAAATGACCCAACAATGCTGACAACCGCTGGTTTTTCTGCTTTTCCATCCGCTGGGAAAGGCCAAGAAGTCAATCTTTCATTATAAAACTTGAATAATCCCTGTTCCCACCAAAGCAAAGTTTACTCCAGGACCCTGAGAGACAGCACAACTTTGGGCATTGCCTAGCCCTAGCAGAGGAGAGGCACAGTGAATGGCTGCTCTTTTCTGGCACAGCAGGTCCTGTAAATTTACCAGCAGGCATTTAACCATCCTGGAGACTGTTGTCTCCACAGCAATAGCTGGATACCAGTGTTTTACCTCACATCTCATTCTCCTTGAACCACATAAACCTTCTTCTGGCTAGGGTCATACATTAAGGATAGAATGAGGGGAAAAAACACTGTATCATACTCTACATATACATGTGTATGTATGCATAAACACACACATATGCAGTGGCATCCTTGGTAGAGAAGCTAATATCTCTGCAAAGTCTGAAAGTCTGGGGTGAGCCTACGTGTCAGTGGGGAAGTGCAGCTAATGAGTAATTTCGCTGTAGGTACCACTTACCGCACGTAACTGACTTTAAAGTTAGAAGTAGGTGCCAGCCTGAGTGTGGGAAAATCAAGGTTTATATATTTAGCTTGTCACTGCAGTCTGCAGCTGAGAAAAGTAGGATGAGTGCAAGTATTGGCAAGGATTTATAACAGGTGTTGGGTTTAATGTGAGTTCTTGCTGTGATTAAATATCTAATGAAGAGCAGGGTTGGCGCTTTGGAGAAGATACAAGCGTTAAATTATCAAGGCTGTTCCTGTATTCTGTGTGGTCTCAAATCTAAGGTGGACACTAGTGACTGCAGGGGCTGAAGGCTGATGTTCAGTCTTGGTCAAAAGAAGCCTAACCAACGCTGAAGGTGGGGGAAAAACGTGTTCATACACTACATTTGTGTTTCATTCAGTTACAGTCAGAAGCCAGGGATGAGTGGAGTTACCAGCAGGGACAAGAGACTGGCAAATCATTTCCAGCTTTGTCCTGAGGGCTCCAGGATAGGGTACAGCTGTATCTGGGGCTGTTGTTAGAGTTGAGGTCACAGATGGAGGAGCTGGGTTTAAAGCTGCATTCTAGAAGGTGAGGAAGCTAGAGATGCAGGTAACCCTGGTAGAGGGGGCTTTCTGTGCAAGTACCAATGTCAAGACTAGTTCAGTTTGGAGTAAAAGGTTATGATTTAGATTGATGTTTGGAAAGGAATTGTGTATGAACTGATTTTAATTCCACAGTCTGTATAGACTGGAAATATAAGAGAAAGTGTTAGTAGTGAGGAACGATTGATGCTTTTTTGTCCTCTAGGCACAGAAGAACATAGCATTTCCGGGAGGTTTGTAGGTCTTTTGTCAAACAAAATGAATGACTGATACGTTTTCTTCTCTGCCTTAGTCACGCACATATAGCTGACAGTTAAGGCTGGAATTAGTGTTCAGGTTTAGGTTTAAGGAAAACATGTATGACTGAAGGTTTCCCTTTGAACAGGAAATAACAAAATGAATTAAATAATTGCTACCAGTCACATAGAAGTGACTAAAAGTGGGCTGTGGAAAAAACCCACCTGTATCAATGGATTTTACCGCTATATTTTTGGAGGCTCAGAAACTTGGGATAACTGCAAGTCTTAACAGGAATAAGTGCCTGATGTTCGGTATTTGGCTAAGTAAGGGTCTCTCAGTTGTAATGAAAGCTAAGTATAAGGGAAATCTGGGGAATCAAACATTTCTAAGTCAAATGTATTTCTATATTCTCTAGGGCAGGAAAAAGCAGGATGAGTTTGCACTCATCTTAAATGCATGATGTTTGATGGGCTCGTATCAGCTTCCCTCTAGGTGTTGGCTCCCTGATACGGCGGAGGTTAGCACTAGGGTGGTGGTTGAGGGATTATGATTAGAGTTAAGAATTTGTGATATTTCTGAGGTGGGCTGAATGCTGTTTTCTCCACAGAGTGGAACTGTAGGATAAGTGAGCTTGTCAGCAGTGATGAACGACAACCGTTTGTTTTTCTTCTGGATTCTGCTCTCCTGGGTATCGTTAAGGCTAGTGATAGGATTAGGGACGAAGAAAAGACGTACTTATGAATCAGGTTTATTGCTGCAGCACTGCTGGTTTGCTAGAATAAATGTGAGTGTAAGTATGGAAGAATAGATAATGTTTGGTTTTCATCAGGGACACATCATTTGGATTCAGATGAGGGAGTTGGTTAAGTGAAGTTGGATTGGGATATTTCTGAGTTAGGTTTATTGCAGTATTCTGCCAATCCAGGAAATCTGGGATGAGGGCTGTGGTCAGTGGGAAGGAGTTGCTTGTGTTTAGGTTCCCTAGTATAGGTTAAGGTTGAATTAGAGCCTAATTTTGATCTAGTGGAAGGTGTCCCAGCGTGTGGTGGGGGGCTGGAACTAGATGATCTTAAGGTCCTTTGAAACGCAAACCATTCTGTGATTCTATGAGAAGCATTTATGAGTTTGCTTTGGGTAAGTTTGCATTATTTTGTATAAGTGATAATGTCACCAAAGATGAATGATGAAGCCATGTTTTTTCTAGTTGTTCTTTACAGTGGCATTCAGCTAATGAAATGGTTAGGACTAAGATTTAGGAGGAAAAACCATTTTTTACCAAGGTTTGTTGCAAGATCCTTCTGGATCCAAATGCTATAGTTTGATAGCAGTCTCGAGGTAGTGTTTGATGTTTTGGTGTGGGCAGAATTCCAGCTGCAGAAAAGAACAGGGTTAGCATTAGAGCAGGATTTTGGGAACGAAATATAACAGAGTTTAGTTTACTGCTTGGTCCTGAAACTGCTGTATTCTGTGTAGTCTGAAAGTAGTCAAGGGAGGAGGGGTTTGCATGCAGCTCTCCTTTACACTCTCATCACTTGAAAATGATTAAAGGTAATATGAACCTGATGCTGAAAGGGGATTGGAAACAGGTCAGTTTATGGTTGGATCTTCTAGGCAATGGAATGTTGGTTTAAGATCTGATATGGGCAGGGCTGGTGGTCCATATTTTATTCTGATGAAAGTGATTTTTGTGCCTTTAAATTTGGGAGTAGGCTTTGGTTAGGATTTGGATTTGTGAAAGAAAGAATTTAGTCACAACATGCTGCTGAATGTTGTGTGCCCAGAAGCCTGAGATGGACCTTGGAATCAGCAGTGATGATGGTGTAAGGCTGGCTTTGTCTTGATGCCCTATCCCTGGCAGTGTTCAAGAGCAGGTTGGATGAAGTCTTGGGTGACATGGTCTAGTGGAAGGTGTCCCTGCACATGGCAGGGGGTTGCAACTGGATGATCTTCAGGTCCTTTCCAACCCAAACCATTCTATGATTCTATAATACTGTATTGAATGTACTTGAGAATAAGGTCAGGGTTCCATAGTTGCTTAGGTTTTAAGGAATAAAAAATAAGGGATCCACACCTATTGCTGGATTTTCCAGGTCTGGAAGTTAGGAAGTGTTGGCAAACAGCGTTGATAACAGTGGCAAACATCATGCTAAAGATGGATGCAGAAATCTGCCCTCATAATTGGGTTTTTTCTTTTCTTTTTACAAATTCACAGCGCTCTGCAATCCACATTTGCCAAGTAAACTTATCTTGTTTTAATATCTACAGAAGAAAAGCTCTGAAAAAGAACTAGCTATTATCATTGCTTGTTTTTCCTGATCTTTGTTTTCTTTTATTTGTTGGAAACAATTGCTCTTCTACCTGAAAATGTGCAAATTGGAGGGATGAATAGGACTGATTTCAGTTCATGCCCAGTTGTTGAAACTTCTCAGAAATCACGTCAGAGATGTCAGTGTTTTCTTCCTGCCCTGTGTGTGTGCATTAGAAGATAAATAAATAGCTAAATAGGGTATACTCAGGTTTGACACATAGTGATTATTGTTTTGAGCAAACAAGGAGGTTTTGGGTTTTTGTCAGGAAGGCGAGTGGGTTTTCCTCCTTTTGCTTTACTCAGCAGCACAATTTGTGGAGGACATTTGTGCAGCTGCTCTGCACTTGGTATCCAGTTAGAAACTGCATTTGTGAGGAATAACAACACCAATATTCTTGTGTGTAAAGAAGGGGTTAAATCATCACTGCTAACAGCAACTAGCAAATCGACAAAGCGCATGGATGAGATGATGCAATTGCAATAGTTTTCAGTATAGAAGCACAGTTCTCATTTGTGTTCTATCTTTGCAGTATTCAGAGCATTGCAATAATTAGAAAGGGTAGGGTTTTTTCTCAGAGTAAGCTACAGTTAATCTTGCTGGGGTGCCTATTAAGTGGATATTGCCTCAGCTGTTGGCTGTTTGAAACCTGGCACTGATCCTAACAAAGCACCAAAGGCATGCACCAGTGGCCAGGTAATGCAGACCCTGTAGTGCCTTATTTCTTCTTTGAATTTAAATTCCTTTCCTGGGCAGGTGCTCAGTCTTTGAGCTTTGCTCTCTTTTGCCTTAGAGGACTTTCATTCGTGAACTTGAATGACTTACAGTTTCAATATCCATGGACAGAATTCTTTTGAGAGCGATATCTCTTAAATCTACTTTTAGTAAGGAAAAAAGAGTATAATTGATAGCATTGCTTTTCTTTTCAGGTGTGAAAAGGGCAGAATATATTTCCTCACTTCATTTCCCTATATTCACAAGTATTTCTTGTAGAACAAAATCACACGCACATGCAGTACCCGTTAGGAAAGAGAAAGGACTAGCTCAAGCACTAATAAAGCCATTTGAAATGCCAGATACAAAACTTGGTTTAGAGTGCAGTTTTTAATTGATCATTTTCTAAGAAGGAGCCTAGGCATTTTCCTTAAGGTCTGTAATATAATCTTATTAAGTTTGAGGAGGTCAATGCTTCCTTTGGCTAGCTTAGGTAAGGGGCAAGAGGACAGGAGGATTTTTTTGCTCCTAAGTATTACCTCCAGAACAGAGCAGTTATTTTAGGACAGCTGAATGTCAGCTCTGTGATCAAACTGGTGATGGCAATCCATATCCCAGTGAACAAGCATATCTTCACAAAACCATGTTGGAGGAACTTAACAGGCGCTGGCCAGTTTTATCAGAATCAAGGGATTGTGGCTTTAATCCAGCAAAACACTTAAATACATGAGGAACTTTGAGCATATAATACTTCCAGTGAAATCAATCAGACTGTGGATGTACTCAAGTGCTCTGCTGGATCAGTGCCTGCAAGAATGGTGACAGAGCTCTACCTCTTAGAGTTTAAATATGGTTTCTCCATGGACTGTCCCTGAAGCATAATGATCAAATGGTATTGGGAAGTATGTGTTGCTTGTGCTGTACCTTGTCCATGGGTAAATCAGCTTCATTCTTCCATGCTGAGTATCTGGCGATGTTCTTGGCACTAAATTAAGTAGGAAAAAAGCCCCGACGTTATTGAGTGGTGCACTTGATTAAAAGTTCTTATTCTTTAAATATTCTATAAGTGAGTCATAAGTCATGGGGGTCACAGGGAAGGGGGGTTGATTTGCTCCATAATTTGCAGACATCAGAATTTTCAAGGTGCAAATGGGAGCTGACAGAGGCAGGTTGCGCTATTCAGGATTGCTCAAGGCTTTTGATGGCACCTTGCCTGGGCTGCAATGAAAACAGACTCAGGAGAGAGGAGAGCGAAGGGGATCAGAACTTTGAGACAATATGTCCAATTATAATACTACTGAGTGAAATAAAGGAGGAGAATAAATAACTCATAGCACGCCAGATGCCATATAACTGCAGTAGCCACCACTAATGTGGCGGGTCATGTTGAAGTCTCAAGCTATCAAGTTATGTCTGTAGGGATACAGCTGTGGAGGTGGGGGGAATTGGAATTTGTTACTATCTACAAGAGATAAAGGACAGTTGTAGACAAATACTACACCTCAGTGCATTGAAAGGAGAAGAAAGAAAAAGGGATAAAAAGGACAGGGAGTTTCTACTCTAATTTTTGCTGAGGCAAGTCAAGGAAAAGATCATTTTCAGTGGAGTTACTCTGGAATAAGGGGGGAGAATCCAGTTCTCAGAGATCTGTAATGGAATCAGATTGATCCAATTGGAAGGGAAGAACTACATTTGAGCAGAGAAAAAATAATGTGCAGAACTTGTGCTTTTGAAGCACAACAAAGAACCATAATGGCCAAGCAGGACAATGAACAGGAGAAGAAAAATCACTGCAAGTGGTAGCAGCTGAAGGATAGCTTTGAATTTGACACCTGCAGAATGGTAATAGTAATTATGTATTGCTCTTACTGCTAGAAAAGGGAAAAACCATTGAAGGAGGGTGACATAAAATCTAAGAATCAGGAGTGAGACAGACCATGTAATTTAGAGCTATTTTGAAAGGATACTGAATGGAAAGATGGAAAATAATAGCAGGAGCTAAATTTTCCTTCTGTAAATGACAGTTTCAGAGTCCTTTAAGTGCTTCTGGCAGGAAAGAAAAAACACAAGAAATTGCCTTTTAAAAAAGTGGTTTTGGCCAACAGTTGCATGTGTTGATAATGTAGGGATTTCTTGCCAATTTATTCTGCATGGCTACTCCTCTGCAATTCACAATGCTGGTTGTGTTTCTACCTGTGTCTCAAAAAAGTAATCCCAATAAACGCATTTCACTGCTATATTTAGCAGCCTGAGAGCCTTAAAACAAGGTGTAGCTCATATGAAATGAATATCATCAAGTAAAAAAGTTTATCTTAAGAAGTTCATTCACTGCCTCTTTGCCAGATAAAATGTTGCGAACTTGAACAAATTAAGGAGAAGTTAAGCAAACAAAAGATGGAGATTGTAGAAAAGACACAAGATTCAGTGCAAGATTAAAAAATACCAACAACTGATTGGATGCTTTGGAATGAAATTCATTTTCAGCTTGGATAGCATCCATCTAAAGATTTTTTTCCCCTACAAATTAATAGCATAAAAGTCCCAGGCTGTGATAAGTTTTATGCAGAGCTATTGTGCCTGCTAAATGGAATGTGACAGGGATCTGAAACACTGCTATACTACAGAAAATAATTAGTTGAGAAGTAACTTGATAATTTTACCACTGTGAAGAATGAATGGAAATCAACCTTCACTTTAATTATGTGCAAAGGAGAAGTATAATTACCTGCACAAGATACTAATCAGAGAAAATGATAATACATTCCTCTCTTATCTAGTAGATAGCAAACTAGCTTGCTTAATCTGTTCACCTCTGGTGTATCAAAGATAGCAAATTAGTTACTGCCGAGCTATCTATATTCTAAGGTTACTCGAATCATTTTATTCAGTCCTTGAGATAAATGCTTATGTAGAAATTTGTGCTATTTGAATATTTCAAAGTTAAAGGGGAAAGTCAAAACCGCTTTCTGCAGCTCCAGAATATCAATGAACTGGGGAAATGTGGATTCCCAGAGGTAAGAGTTGGTCAAGAACTGAAGGCATTACCCCAATTCGTCATGAGCTTCCCAAACATGGTTACCAGAGGTGGTTCTTGAGAGTCCTTTTGCATTGGCAAGATTATTGACGCTTTTCTACCTTCTGTACAAGCAAAATCAGGACATTGCATTGGAAAGTATAACTCTGTACTTCAAAAGCAACGTTTATGATGGCAGACGTCAAAAACCCACTTCCTAGGTCTTGAATACCCATACTTAAACAAAGCAGAGAAAAGTCAGTTTCACCTTTCAGTTTCAGTTTTCACCTCTGATATATACCATGTAAATGAGCAAAAGCCTCTGAGATTTTAGTGCAAAGCCTGGTAATTCCATATGTGCAACATTACAGCACAGCCAAGGAAATGTAGTGACCGGGCATGTTTCTTCCAACAGTCCTATGAGAAAGGCTCCATGATAAGCTTTCGTCTAAATGCAGTAATGTTTAGCTAATGAAGCTATATAGCAGCTGAAGGCAGGCTCGCTCCCGTCTCCATTAAAACAGTAAAGAACAAATCAATAAAGTGAATCAGGAGATCATATAGTTATATTATGGCAGTAGTCAGAGAACACTACAAGGTCAGGAAATATTACAAACTCATATTGGGGCATTGTAATGATTCTTCTGAAATCAGATCTATAGGAATCTAGTACATACAGCAGAGCTTTGAGTGTGAGGGAAATGCTTACATGGTAATTGTTTAAGTAGAGTCTGTTTGTAACTTGCTGAAAATGTGTTCAGTTTACGTGAAAGCCTATTTGATCTTTGGCACTGTTTGATTGCTGAGAGGTCTTGTGCTAATGACGCCTTGTGGGTCACCAGAAATTTAGTTGTAACATCAAAGAAAAAGCACCAGCTTCAGGGTTAGGAGGGGAAATAACGGAACAAAATTCTTCATTGTTCCTACTTCCTCCTTTCAATCATCTTGGTTTATTTGTAGCAGTAAAACTGTATCCAGTCTCAATTCTGTCTCTCATAATGACTTCATGCTAGTTTGAACAAAAGGGGAAAAACATTAAATGCATCCCTTGCGTCATCTGAAGCTTGGCAGGGTTGCACTAGAGGTGTCTTTGGCCCAGTGTGCACTTATCCAAAAGGACATTCTGTATTGGAACTTCAGTTTGTCAGGGCTATTTAAAAATAAGGGGAAGTTTCTTAAGCCAAGTCATATTTCAGACTTAGACTATTCTGAAACTCCAAGTGTGCTGGCAGAAATGGTTGTGAATGCAGTTGAGACTGGCATGATAAAGGTGAGGTTACCCTAAGCATGTAGGTAAGAGATAACTGATATTAAAATAATAGCTTTGAAATGAGCTTTAAACTACCCGGGTAAGGTATCCAAGTTATCTTATAATGATACATCTGCGTGTTTTTGGTAAAAACTAAATATAGCTCGACATTAGTACTATCTCAACAGTACAACATTGGCTGTGGCCATGTGTGGAATGAATGCAAAATAGGGCTGAACTGCTGGAGCCCGGAAAAGACAGTTACTAGTCCTCTCTTTCCCCTCCTTCTCTGTTTGAAAACTGTAATCATTGTCTTCCCAAGAGTATGTGTTGCTTTCTGAGCTCAGAAAAAGCCTTTTTTTCCTCTTGGTCTTTGACATACATCACGAGCTCCTGATGCACAGTGGTGGGTGAGGACCAAGTGAAAGCATCCACCTTGATGGCATACCTTTTCCCCCTTCCTCCCTCCACCTAACGTATGTTTTATGTACCTGTAACTTCTTCTAGCCATCTTCATTGTAGATTTTTGAGGCAGAGATTAATACGTGTACAGTGATTAGTACCATAGAGCCCTCATGCCTGCTCAGTATTTCTAGCCAGTACCATAAGTAAGTTCCTGAAGAGCTGACATCAAACCATCAAGATCTCTGCCTTTTGCATTGCTATGGTGGGTGTTTGGTACTTCTTTGGGAGATACTGTTCTGTATTTTTGTTATTTACGGTATAGCTCTTCCTATTTAGGAAGAACAAAGGAGTTGGGGTTTTGTGGGGTTATTTTTCCTTGTCCAGAGCTGATGAGGAAGTGTCTGTCTTTATTTTTCCCCAGTCATTACTTAGAACATACTCACTTTCTATTTTCTTTCACTGTTTTAAAGAGAATTCTGTCTGCAGGTCTGAGCCTCTACCTTATACATGTAGAATTCTGCATTTTAGAGAGAGTGAGCACATGCGCTTTTATTCTGTTGCCATTGCCCCTGTATGCCTCCAAATGAAGTTTAGGTGTTTTTCCATGAAAAAAACCCTTCTTGCTCTGTGAGAATGGAGCCAAATGTCGTGGTTTCCACATTAATCCTAGAACCAGTAAAAAAATAATAATCAATGTAATTTCTTTTTATTGCCTGAGTAATTCATTGTGTGTCATAAAAGATCAGATTGCATCTGGAGTTAATTCTCTGAGTTTCATCTTAAATTTTCCCATCAACATTGAATTAACCCTATACATCCTTTACATTACCCCATCTGCAACTTCCAGTCACATTTCATTGCACATGAACTTCTGGATCTTCTCAGACTTTACCTTAGTGGCAATTAAGAATTGCTGTACTAAGTCCATGTTCAGGGGGCCAGATTTGTAGACTGTCTCCTCTTTTGACAGTTCTGTGTTTAACATTTCCAGTAGTGCCAGAGATGATGAACTGGTGAGGGATATATGAATGTTAGATTACATTTTTTCGTGATTTAAATACTTGGCACCTCTTCTTCTCATAACTCTGTCCATAGAACACCATCAGTCTGTTGGGTCTCAGTGTTTGGGGAAATTAGTGATATTTTCTTTGCCACTGATAACTTTCTGCGTTTTGTACTGTATGTGCTCCCTCGCACAGCCTGAAGGGTTAAAAATTAGAAGTGGAAGGAAGCAGGAAAGAAGAGAACCATCTAAAGCGCAGCGACAGAATGACAGTGGGTGTATGTCTTTCTGTGCTTTGTCTGTCATTAAAAATAAACCCTTGGTTTTACTGTATGAGGAATAAATGGCGTTGATAACAGAGGGAGATTAAATAGGAAGTGAGAAAGAACTGGGGAGACTTAGAGAAAATAGAAGTGATAACATGAGAAAGTTAAGTTTTAGCGAGGAGAATGTAAAAGAGGCGTTAAGAAAACATTTCTCCTGGTGGCAGCAGTTCTGGAGGTGATGGATTTTCACTCGCTGCAAGTTTTTAAAAGCAACTCAGATAAACATCTGTCAGGAATGTCTTGGATGTGGTTATTCCGGCTTGAGGCAGTGATACGGACCATGTGATTTCTCTGGATCCTATTTATATGACTTAATAAGCTGGGAAGTAAATGAGAGGGACAGCCATGGCTGACGAACAAATGAAATTTGGAAGGCAGAGTGAGGAGAACAGTTTGTTGAGTGCTTGCAGTGGCACAAGGACTGATAAAAACCAGGTCCAGCAGTAACTGAGTACAGCAGGAGAAGAACACAGTATTAGTTTTAGGACTTCATCGGAATGTTGTTGAGAGGTTGGTGATGCTTCTCTCATTGTTTTTCTCCAAGTTTTTGCCTATGGTTACTAACAGCCAAGTTTGGACAACTTTGTGTATTTTCCTCCTTGACTTTCATATGGTAAATCTCTCTCATCTTCTGTATTCTTATCAGCACTGATGTGAGTTCATATAGCTGCTTTCAATTTTCCATTGACAGGAACAAGTTTTAGAGCATCCTTTCATTACCCAGTTGTGTGGAGTACATCACAACTATTACTCTTCCTTTCTTTGTTGCTCTCTTCTGCCAAGCAGACTTTCCTCAGACCTGTTTCTTACTCTGATTCCCTATAAAAGCAGAGTTAGTGAAGAGTCTCTCATTTGGATGGTGTAAAAGATACATAGATGTGCATGTCCCTGTATTCATTGAATAGTTGCTTATTACAATGAGAGGTAAACAGGCAATTAACCAATTTGTATGCACAACTGGTGCACGAAGGAGCGTCTGTTCACATGTTTGGATGTATACAAATTTAACACACACTGGAAATTCTCCTTCTGATGCAATTTTGTATCATTGGCTAAGGGGAAAAAATAAAAGACAAAATTCAAGCTGTTTTCCAGATTAGACAAACAAACCCTTGGGCTCTTGCAATAAGCCTTTAACATAGGGTAGAAAGCTCTAGAAACTGTACTATATAACAGTTCTGTATGCAGTTTCTCATTTCAGTGAAGCACAGATGATAGTGGGACTTCTTATCGCCACACTTATCTGCCGCGAATACAAATGTATTAAGATGAGTTACTGTGTAATTACGATTGCTCCAGACAGATTTATTATGAAGTTACCAGATTGTTACCCCTAAAAAAGCCTGTCTTATTTCATGATAATTATGCAAACTGATGTCATTTTTGTGCACAAGTTTTTAACTGATAATAAAGCAGGCACTCTGCCAGTTTAAATAAGCAGTAGGAATTAGTTACTCTCAAAGAAACAGGAGGTGGAAAACAAATGATTTACACTTAGAAAATTTTCACCTGTAGAACGTGTTTCAGATGGAGAACACTGGCACAGATGGACAAGGATACGCAATACACACAAATCTACTCGAGTAGTTCAAACTGGAGGGCATCACATAATTAATTTCAGTGTTTTATCTGGGAGAGAGTGAAGATTATAGCAGTTATTTAGACATTATTTTGTATAAACTAGAATTTATTTAGCCATACGCACTAGGTCCCTGTTATCATAACAACAGCTGAATTAAAGCTTTCATTAGGGGAGGGCAATGTTCCTAAACCAGTGTCTGACTCCATAGAAATTCATCACCAGTTTGTCAAGAGAAATCACCAGCTAAAATTCCACCCAAAATTCAGAGTGGATTTGTGGATTCTGGAAGAGTTTTATCAGTTTCTCTCCTGTCATGCTGTTTTCACGTTCCTCTGCTGCCAGCTTCAGCTCATGTAAAGTGTTGAAGTACCATTATAAAGTCTGTCTTGACACTTTGACTGACCTGACCAGATGTGGGTAATATTTGGAATCTTGTGTTAAACCTGGACTAAAAGATTTTCCACCAAATTGTGAAAAACAAAGGAAATGGAGAACAATTAACATGAGGACCTGGGAAGGACACCTTATTTTTGGTGCTTATCTACATGCTCCCTTCCAAACTGTGGGACCTTGCCAATGTTTAAATCTGTATTCAAGTCCTTTTATAAATGTTAGTGTCTGGTGTTTATACTGACTTTTCCAATGACTTTCCAACAGCTTTCAAAATCTCACCACTTCTCAAAATAATATAAATAATTAACCTAAGAATTCATTGCAAATACACAAGGACACAACATGCTAAAAATTGTGTAAGCATGGACGGAATAGATAATAGATGTGGAAGAAAGAAAATATTAAGAAAAAAATACACAAAAATCCAGCAAATGAACATTTATCTATTAGGTTAAGTCAGGATGAAGATACTGAGGTTAGCAAAAGCATAGCAGGAGCTGTTTGCTCCAGCTTCAAGGAAATCATCCTGGCCTCACTGAGTTGTCTGTTTGCACCACGCATGGTCATCTGCACTACTAGTGACAAGCGACAATATGACTTAATGCCACTTAACAAGGTTAACACAATCAGCAATGTCCAATATCAACAGTGCCTGTTTCCTAGTAGTTCTTTTTTAATATCTCCAAATTCAGGCTCAACATGCTGTCAAAAGGCAATAGAAGGATTTGATAGATTTATTGCTCAATTGGTTAGGTAGAAATCCACAGTTTTCCTTGCCTTTTTTCCTGGGCTTTGGACTTTAAGTTCTTAAGTGTTCTATATTTTAGAAGCAAGGGATTCTGGTCACTTTGGTGACTAAATAGTACTTTTGACATGACTCCAGATTCTGTCACAGAACATATGAATAGAGCTCCCTGAAAGCCTCTGCTTCAGCTCGTGGTGGTGTAACTCCACCAGGCAGTGAGCATTCCCTTGAGCGAGGTGATGTATGGCATTACCTAGGTCACCAGTTATTGTAACCTGTTGTCATAGAGAGCACAAGCTCATTTTAAGAATCAAAAGCACATCTCTGTAACAAGAATGCCATTATTCATTCTTTAGAAATTCCATAAATGACTCTTGGCTAGAGAAGTGGATGAGGCTTTCATAGCAATAGGGTTCTTATTCTCATGATAGAAAAGCAATGTGTTTTTCTGAAATGGGCTTGCTAATGTATGTATCGTATACAGCTTGCTTGCTTTGAAGAAGTAATAAAGCCAAGCATGTCTTGCTCCACACTTTTGTCACCTGCAGTATTTTACACAATTCTTTCTCCCTGATAACTAATCCCAAATCCTCTTTGCTGCTTTTTAGACAAGTCATGCTGAGTTTTTACTTCCCTGATAAAAGAAAGCTATTTGAAAACAAAGTTGTTTATGGGGGAAAATATTTCCTGCATTGTATTTTCTGATAACTTTTCACTGGAGAGCCTCAAGTCCTTTAATTTCTTGGATAAGAAAGCTGCAGATTTATCTACTTTTTTATATAAAAGCATAATTAAAATTTATATATTTGGGAATCAAACCGTGCCAGCTTAACAAATAAGACAGATTATTTTGAGAAGATTGGAATTCTATTATTTATTGCCACATCTGTCCATACAGTGCAGTCTTTATCTGCTGGCAATGCCCAGCAGTCTCAGCTATCCTGCCACTTGTGCAGCGCTGACTGCGTGTCTGTGTTTCTCCGAAGTAGCACAGCATGCTTGAAAGGAGGCTGCACCCATTGTGTTCAGCAGAGTGTTTTGACAGCGAGAGTTCCCACCATGTATAAAACTTTAAATTGTGTTTTAAATTAAACCAAGCCTTATGTTGGTGGCAAAGAGACCACGTTGCTGAAAAGAGACATCGTTTGTGACAAAAGCATTACAGACGTTGAATGTCAGGCGCTGTAAAACAAGTTTCCCTTCTGCTTTAATTGAGTGCTTTCTCAAACAGCTGAACCTCAAAGGAAATTGCAGAGATCCCATTTTTCCATGAGCAGTTGAGCTGCTTTAAACTTTACTTAAAACCCCCTAAACTGGGATTTGTAATGAGGATCCCAATTTCAAGCGTTTTTCTAGGAAGACAAAATAGTCACCAAGAAGAGCAGTAGGATTGGCTAGCAATAGTCGAAGGGGTGTTAGTTACCCTTGTGGCTGTATCTGTTCCTGGGTCTTTTAAAACACTAATTTAAAGAAGGTGAAGGAAATTTACTGCTTCCCCCCCTCCTCATTCCACTGCTTTAAAGATCTAAATTCCCCTTTTCCATTGTGTGCACATGCATTTTTCTAGCTTGAGTGATCACCTGGCATCCCAAGATCAATGGGGAGTGTTACACAACCATGTCGTTACATATATTTCAACAAGCAGATGCTAGTAAGAAGAGTTCTCCGACCAGTTTTTGAAGCTGTTGTCAAACTGTGCCTTAAACATCACAAGAACATTCTGCAAATTTACATAACCTCTACAAAGCTTGAAACATTAATTTACGGTGAGCATCACTCAGCACTGGTTTCCAGGGGAGAGGGGAAGAAAAAGGCAACTCTTTGAATGTCCTTTTCAGATGAGCTTGTATTTATCAAATGGCAAAGATAATAATGAAGCAGATTAAAATTAACAGCAACTGCATATGTGCATACATTACAGAAATCACAGCGAATTAGAGCCATGTGAAACGTTGCAGCCTAAGACTGGAGTGGGCTATAACGGTGTCATCTTTGAGGCTAGAAGCTGTAAAGTAAGATTGCTGTTAAACAGGGTACTGCTAATCTTTGCAGATGGGCAAGTACTCTATTTATGGGTTTATGACACAAACATCAAGGTCTTATTCTCAGAATTGTTTTCTGCCTGTTTCCTTCTTCCTCAGCCTCCTCTCTTTTCAGTGTGTCTAAGTTCAGTGCAAAAAAAGGAAGTATCTCATTTGTAAACTCAAAGTTGAGTGTTAAATTCAAAGCGATGATGGACAGGAGAGCCTGTTCTGATCTATATCAGTTCTGTGTTTCCAGTGTTTGCTAAAAGCCTGGAAAGCAGGATGCTTCAGGTTTGGTTTTACTGTGGTGAAAAAGATTTCCTAAGCTCTGAACCGAGTGGTGAAATCCTCATGATGTCTCCTGAGCCTGCCAGGCGTTTCTTGCATTTTGGTCTGAATCTCAGAAGAATTAGTCTTTAGATTTTTAAGTTTTAAGGCCAGAAGGGGTTAGATCATCTGGTCCCACCTCCTAAATAGCACAGCTGTTTATTTGACTTACTCTGAGTCCCATAAAATGTGCATGATCTAAACTCGTATTTCAAAAAGGTACTGAAACCAGGTTCAGAAGGCACATGGGCCCTTAGATACTGATCCAGAGGGATGGATGTCTCTCTCTGTGTTTGGATTCTGCATCTTCCTTCTTTTCTCCCTGCAAATGCAAAGGAGTTCAGTTTGTAAGATTCTTCAGTTCAGTTTGTAAATTCTGTGTTCGCTTCTTTGCCTCAAACACAGGAGGCCAAGAAACTTGTAATTTCTTTCCAATGCAGTAGAAGAAGCATTCTGATGTGTTCCAAATGCTAAAATGTCAGGGATAAAAGGGCTTGCTCTGTTTTTAATCCAGGAGAGAGGGTTCGAAAACTTAATTTTAACAGAGCTGCTTCTTTGCATTTTTAAGCACTTCAATAAATGTGTTCTTGATTGCATATAAACTTTCCCCTGTAGTGTTTGCAACCCAGGAGAATATTCAAGTGAAAAATCTCTTTATAAAGTTAGAGGACTGTTAGTGATTTTTACATAGATTCTAGTCTTTAGGGTCCTAATTTTTTCTGACTTATATTAATTTTGTTCCATATTTATAGCTTGAGTGAGAAGAGAATCAAATTCAAGAGGTCCATAACTGTGTATAAATAATTACTCTTTATGAATATTACTATGTGAATTATAAGGATGGCAAATCAAGAGAGATGGAGTGAAAAGCTCTCTGCAAGATATTTAGGTAGTTATCTCACAGTGGTGTATCAGAAGGGCTTAGAAGTGTAGGCACTTTTTGTGCTTTCTGGTTGTCTATTTGTATGCTATTAGAATTGGGTCTTTTAGAGGAAGATCTCCCATCTAATGTCAAGCAGTTAATGTAGGAGGTTGTGTGAGCAAGGCAGTCACCACTGGCTCCTCGAATAGCCATAAGGGTAAACAGGCACCTTAAGCTTAGCTTTGTGTCCAGTGGAGGCTATTTGGTACTGGAGCTGGAAGCTCCTTTCCTGCCATAGCTAGATGAGCCCAGAGGCATCAGTGCTCTTATCATGAGCACTTCTGGTAGATGGTATGAAACCTCTCCAGTTCATTTGGCATGAGCAGGAAACCTAAAAGGAACTTACTTGTTGGATCTTGATCTGCTGGGTACCTTAAAGTTTCTTCATCCTTGCTGCAGACAGCAAGTGATGCTTGGATACCCAACAGAGGAGCTGAGGGAGAGCTGGATGTGATTTCAGCAAGTGCTGTGGCCCTTCATCCTAAAGGGTGTGTTTGCATGGCACAGTGCAATGCTCATCACATACTTCTCTTAGCGATACCTGAGGCAGCATGAATGGCACAGGTACGCATAAGCACAGCTACACATTTATGCATATATATCCTCACCTGCTGTAATTACTTCTGCTGAGAACCAACATGTAGTAGCCTAGGCAGTACCAGCGTAGTGTGGGTAGCACTTAGTAGTATTCAAGCTCAGTAGCTCAAAGACACTTTGAGTATCACTCAGAGCTTTGCATTTGCACCACACACTTTTTACGTTTGCTGAATTTATCCTTAATTAATACAGTGAGAAATCTTACTTCAATCCACAGGTAAAGATGTAGGAAGTGGCAAAGCTGAGAGAAGACTAAAGGAGTTTTGTGCCTTGTGTCCTTTCTCTAAAGCACTGGATGAATTTCTACCAAGTTTTCATCCCAGATGAATGTTAATTTAATTCCTGTGTAGTAGTGACTTGTTTGGGAGATTTTCTTTAAGGGTTTCCAGTATTCAAGGATAATGTTTGATTTCTTACTTGAAAGACTCTACACCATATTTATTTATATCTGCATTAAATTCCTAATGCTGAATGCTATCTCAAATACTTTTGTCTGATTCTCCACCCTTTACATTTAACACCATTTCCGAGTCCACATATATCCTGACAGAAGGTGGGTATATCATGTAGAGGTTGGTGTAGAAGGGTTCCTCACAGAGGGTTGTACCCCTAAGTTTCTCTGTGATTACATGGTGGTGTACACCCGGGGGAATTATTCCTCAAATAGTAATGAGTTTAAAGTGTATTTAATAAAGCACAGACCAGTAAAGTTTGAAAATGGATGTATAAATATGTATGAAATTTCAGCACAAATAAATATTACAAAAGCTCATCTGCTTAAGACAAGAGCTATGACAATTCTTGTGAATTTTTAATGTTAAAAATAAGCATTACATTAATGAGTCTTCATTATATCATTAAACATTTTACTTTGTTTTCTGTAAGGAATTGTGTTTTTACTTGGCATAACATTTTGAAGTGTCTAATGGGCTCACGACATTTGTAAATGAGGCAAAACATAAGGACTAGAAGAGTTAAATCTGTATATTCATCACTAATTCAGGCTAATCTATCATTAGGGAAATAATCTTTGATTTTTTTTAAATTTACATATAAATTGCATATAAATAGGCCTAAATTTTGTATCACGAAATTGGGATACAGATTTTAAATACCCCAGCGTCCAGACTGATTAATGTGGGGTTTCACTTTAGTATAGAATAGCAAGGACCTGGATTATTTCCTAAAATAAATAAATAAGTAGATGGAACTTGCTTGTATGGAGCCTGCAAATACAATCTACTTGAACCCAGTTCTTTTGTGCCTTAGGAACTAAGCTTCTGTATACCATAGCCTGGTTTTGTTCCACAGCATTTATCGTACAGCATTGATGTTAGACTGTAATCCCTGTGTTCCTTCCATCAGGGAAGAGAATAAGCAGCTCTGGTGCACAATGGGAGCCACGAGCCCATCATTTCTTGCTTCTTAGGTGCTTAGTTGGCTGCCTGGTTTCAGGTGGGGTGCACTGGTAAGGCCAGTTTAGGTAGGAGCAGTGAGTGTTGAGAAAGGATTTACTGCTTAGAGTGACTGCCCTCAAGCACTGTCACCTAACATTTCATTTGTCCCCCCCACATTGGGTGCAGTGTGTTATGGTGCTATTAGAGCTAGGTTTGCAGCTAACATGTTAGTTTGCCAATGAGTTTTAGCTCTGCCACAGTAATATGTGTGGTAATGTGCTGAACTCCAGAGTGATTGTGATCAAGTATTTATATAGCGTGTCTAGCACAAATGGAATTCAACATGTGCTTGGCTTCCCTAGCCCGGCTGCAAGGGACTGAGGAGCTCCTGATCCTGCTTTGCACAGTGATATGGGCTGTTCCCTCCCAAGCAAACTGCATCAAGTGCGTGCTGGACAGGCAGGGTGATCCTTCTCTTGTTAAAATTGATCTTTTGCCATCTCCTGTCCATGTGGGTTAGGGGAAAAGGGCATCTTTCCTGAGCAGGACTTCCCATAACACAAATAATTCATTTTAAGTGTCCTTCTCCTACACCTCAGTCACACACAGTTGCTAGCTAGGAAATATTACATTCAGCGGCAGACCTCCATGTCCCGTCTTATTGATCCCCCAAGAAACCTGCCTTGAGGCTGCTGACCTCAAGGAAAGAACATGACTCAGGATAGCAGTATTGTTAATCCTTCTGCATTTAACATTGCGGAGCTCGTATTGCGTGTGGTGTTTCCATGCATGATACTAATCCAAAATGTTATTAAGAAGAGGTTGGGCAGCTCCATACACGTGGTGCTATCTTCTTAAAAGCATAATCTGATTCAAAACAGTTTCTTTACCATTTTTGTTTAGGTTATTACCCATCTCTTTATCATTTCCTCAGGGCATGTCTCCTGCATGGGAATTTACACTGCAGTGCTCCCATTAGAGTGGTTCTATCAATGCAGCCTCTAGTAATTTTCTGGATTAAGCAATATCTTTGAAAGGCTGGGTTTGCGCCAATGCACAGCATTGGTGTTAGCAGTTTGCACTGTGCATCCACAGTGATGTTGTTCCAGTGGATCACGTTCCTTTAACGGACAAAAGGCATCCGTTTGGGGAGTTTGTCTCCAATCTAATCCTGTGTTAAGACCTTTTCGCCCATTAGATTTATGCACCCAACTAAGCAAAGCAAATGCTGATGTTCTGTGTGCATGGAATAACAAGCGCGTTTCTCCACAAACATTTGAATTTCTGTCAAACATTTTAGCACATTTACTTTTTGCTTTGCCCTCCCTCTTTGTGCATTTTTTAAGCAAATTAACTCCGAAGAAAAAAGCAGTTTACAGATCAAAAGGAAATGTTGAATTATACACTTTCTTATTCTCTCTCTCCCAAGACTGGTAAATGCTGCTTCTCAAACAGAAACTCAAACGCTGCCACATTTTTCACACTTCTCCACTGATCCAGTTCCAATGTGATTATCTCACACTGTTCATGCAGGAATGAGTTTTACAAGAGAGGCAAGGACCAGAAATCTCCCTCTTCCACAGAGAAGGTGAGCTTCCTTAGGAAGCTGGCTGACCAGTCCTACCAGCACATTCCTATTGGTTATAGCTTCACCTGCCTTTTCTTTACTCTTCCCAGTTTTTGGAAACATCAGAGGCCTCTGCTGATTATTGATCTTCTCGTGGTGTCTCAAGAAGTCTGTCTGGAGCTGAGCGCTGTGTGCACTGGAACAAACTAAAGTTGTGACAAAGAAGAGAAATCCCCCTGGCCCTTGTTTCGCTTTCTGATCGATTTCTGCAGGGTTTCCAATAAAACAAACCAAACAAGGCCTTTATCAGGCTATCGAGTTACACAGTTATTAGATACTCCAGCTTTCTTCTTTATTTATGTTCTTTTCATAGAAACCCTTCTGTAGAGCAGAAAAGCAGGAGCCCTGCTGTGCTTTTATTTTCTTGCCCAAGCTTTTCCTAACCTGACCTCATCCTCTGTCTGACCTCGCTGTTCAGAAACTTCTAGGCCCCCAGGTAGGTATTGTACAGAGATTGGCTAAATCCTACAAGTCAGGCTACAGATCTATCAGCACTGGGCTATGAATGGAAGGGAAGAGGGATGAGTGAGACAAAGGCTCATATTTGCTTTCCTTCTATACCATTATTCTTTAATTTCCAAATCTTCCCATGTAATGAGAAGTGATTCACCCTATTCTGAACAATGTTAAGGCACATAAGGTGGTCTCTAGCATTCGTATCACCTCAGTACCTCTTCCTTATCTTGCTCCTTCTCAAACTCTGAGGGGGATGTTTGGCTTTTTAAGACTTTACTACCTGGAGAATGAGCTGGTACAAAGCTTTTGAAAAGCCTCCTAAGAAAGGACAATATGTTATTTTGTCTCAGCCTTGTGGAACAAGCTTTCCTGATTTGTTATTGCTCCAAAACATAGCCATGACCCTGAAGAAGCCATTAGGGTTGGGATGATTTACATCTCAAATAATGTCAGTGTCTGAGCCCCAGAAGCTCCTATAAAAAATAAAAGGAAAAAGTCATGTTAAACATTTTATTTGGAAAGGAATCAGAGGTCGGAAGAGGGCAAGGACTGAACACGTTCCCAGATTCTGTTTTGCTGGCCTTAATGTAACTTCTGAGGCGTATTTGAAATAATTGGGTCTGCTGGAAACCTTCCAAAATATTTCAAGGGGCCAACAGAAGAATTGGCTTTGCTGTAGCTAAACTTTACTTACAGAGTCTTAATTCTTAGATGTAGAAGTCTTCTGAAAAGGAAAAAAAAAACAGGGAAAAGATTTTCTTAGAACTCTTCACTTGCTCTTATTAAAATAGCACTTCTCTGTGGAGACGAGTTAATCATGATTGCCAGACTAAAGATTCTGTTAAACATAAAAGCTGTCACAGCCCTTGTAGTGAACTGCAGCTTAGAGAGAAAAAAAACTGAGATGATGCTGTTAGAGAAAAGGTTGTTCCAATTGTACAGACACCCCTCATAATTCCTGTTAGTGATAAACAAACATGCAGCAGAATGAGAAGAAGATCTGCAAAAGGCAAAAGAGTTCCTATCGTGCTGCTCCCTCTGTCCAAACGAGCTCAAAGAGGGAGCCCGTGCCTTATCTGGGGGAATGCAAGAGATCTCAAAAGGTAAAACCCCCAGATTTATCACAGTTAGCTGAGCTGGTATCATGATTACTGTGTCTTATCTTTGAGCAGCTCTCTTCTACTGCAATGTCTTCTTCAAGATCAAATGCCACCAAAAAGCATTGCTTCTGGGGTGAGATCGGTCTGCTGGTTGTTCAGTCCTACAAGAACATGAGAGCAGAAGTGACTAGACATCTGATTTACTCACACGAATAGCCACGCATTAACTGACTGGCGATTTCCCTTAGGCAACAGCAGCTGGCTTGCTGTCTGTAGACACTCTGGGTTTGCTCTGTTCATCCTTCTGAAATCAGTCACTTACCTGGAGCTGTCTGGAGGAGATCGCCCTCGCCACAGCATATGGTGCTTTATCAGTTATCTTTTAATGGGCAGGTATTAAATCATTACTTTACTATGACTTCTTGATAGCTCCAAGAATTCATAGTAACCTTGACACCTCTTCAGCAATGTTCTTGTCTAAGCCAAGGAGTCTGGAGAGACATTAGGTTGAGAACAGTCTTTGACTGACTTGTCTGGCTTTGTCAAATATTATGGAAAGTGCTATCATGAAGAGGCATTGATATGAGCCAAGTGGAACTACATTTTATGTTGCACAGAAGGTAAGATATATCAGAACACATCTGAGGGCTGATCGGTAAGAAGTCATTTTTACAGCGTTAGTATTTCCAGCTAATTTTATATTCAGTTTTGAGAAGCACTGCACTCCTTGCAAAAGGAATTGTATAAGAGCAGTTTTAAAAATTACAAAAGGAAGGTGGAAAAGGCAAATTGCACTAATTCAAGTTTGAAGAGCCCTTCTTGTGATCTTTTGGGATTGAGTCCCAGAGAAAAGATCAGCTTGTGACTGAGATCTGAAACAGGGTTTTCTCGAGTGTCTACTCAAAGATGCAGAATGAATCCCTCAGGAAAGCAGTGAGAATGTGCCAGGCAAAGGGACTTGCCTCACATGGGCTGGAGTTTCTGGAGAGCATACAGTGTGCTTATGCAGCATGAGCATGATAGTGAATTCAAAACAGTGCAAGGAAGGAGAGTGGAGACAACTACCTCTGACAAGTGTGCTAAGCCTCTGGGAACTGGCAGAGATTACCCTGCTATAAGAAGGTGCCACAGGAGGCTGTCTATCAAAAGTTATGCTGGCAGAAATGAGGTGTCGTGTAGTCGGTGTGAAGGCATGAGGAAAAATGAGAGGAAATTTAGGGAAAAGGCTACTTGGCATCGTTTAGTAAACAGCAAGTGTAAAAATTCATATTAATAGGCAAGGTGGTTTGTTTTGCTGCTCACTGCACGTGTTTTCCAAGGAGCTAAGTCCACTGTCGTTTGCACTGTTGCTGGGTTTGGGTCATCATGTTTATCTCCTTTTGTCTGCCCTAAGGAAACAAGTGTTGATGACACTGCTTTGAACCATACTTCTGTTAGTGTTGTCAGGCTGTATTTGTACAGCACCATTGTTGTACACACCGCTTTGCCTTGAAGGGTGGGGGCAGGACAGGACTTTGGGAGAGGTAAGAAATGTTTAACCTGGAGAAGGATCACTGTAAGATCTTCACTTAACGTGCAAATCTTTAAGGTCCCTTCCAACCCAAACCATTCTATGATTCTGTATCAGGGTTTGAGACGCTTTGGTGGATGGAAGCAGAGTGGTGTTCTCATCTCAGGGCATGTGCACAACTGTTCTGCAGTTCGCAATTGCCTGTTATTAAAGGAGGGGTAGAATAATCAAAAGCAGGTTGCTGTAGTTAAGGGAAAAGTTTTCTGTGTGTCTGAGCTGTCTGTCAAGATACACTGCATTTCCTTCCCACTACTGGGCTGCCAAAGGCTTTCAGACCCACTGTGATAATTACCAGTTCCCTGATTGCCTTTGCTAAATGTTATGCTTCCATAATTTTAACAATGAAAGATGGAGAAGTGTGGCAAAATATGTGTGCGCACACTCATGCTCATGTGTATGTGTGAGGAGACTTATTAGATATTGCTGTCATATCCCTAATGTGACACTTCAGACCCGAAGCTGCTGGGTGCCTTCAGCTCCCACAACCTGATTGTTCAGAGGTGGTGACTCCCTGCGGGTCTGATTGATTTCAGTGCAATTGTGGCTGCTCAGCACCTTTGTAAAGGCTGTCCCCTGCTGTCCTCGGTGAAGGTGCTCAGCACCTTGCCACGTCAAGGCTTCTCCCAGCAGGTTTTCAGTCAGACGTCACAGCTAAATAACTCCAAAGCTGCCAGCAGCCTTTTCAGTGTTTTTATCAGTCCCACACCTCCCACTGCAACGTGCTCATTCCTGAATAGCTTGCAACTGGGGATGAATGCTACAGTTACGATAAAAACTCCAGGAATATCACGGATCTCCTCTCCTTGTCCCATCATTCAGATCATCTGTATAGTATTTCTCTTCCTTACTGTCTCTCTCAAATGCCTTCCATTCCTTGATGCTGAGCGCTCTTTATAGTATTATGTCAGTGATCCCCTTACAGTGCATATCTGTTCCTCGTCCTGCCTCTCAAATACTTCTTATAATACCGCATCTCTCTTCCCTGTAATCTCTCTGAGATACTTACAATGCTGCCTTTCCTTGTCATGCCTTTCAGATGCTCCATATATTATAACCTGAACATTTCTGTGCTCACCTAGCCAGAAAGATTGCCAGCGCTCTGAATGACAAAAAATGATCTAAAGAAAGAAGATGTAGGGAAAAAGTAAAGGTTACATCTTACTGCACTCAGGAAGGATCAGTGTGGCTTTTCAGGTCTACTAGCCAAGCGAGGACTGCAGCTACAGCATCATTTGTAGTTCCAATTTGCCTGGCAAATATCATGAAATTTCACAGTTCTGGTCCCTGTGTTACGAGAAATCTGCACTGGCAGCATATGAGAGAAGCTAGGCATTGATATAATTCACTGAAAGGATTTTCCTGTCTATCAGACAGAGAATTAAGTCTCCACTAGGTAGTAAGTTACATATCTTCATTCCAACTATGGAAATAGTTCTCCACAGATTAATTTGGTAAAACATGCTCAGAAAGACAAATTCCCTGCAATCTCCCTGAAATCAGGGGACTGTGCTGAGTTTAACCCCCCCCCGCCCAGGTCAACCTAAGCACATCTGCAACTTATGTGACTAAGCCTGTTTCGTGAAATCCAATACAAGGATTGCTTGTGCTGGCATCCAGATACAAGCTGTATCTCTCTATCTCCAACACCTTGCTCCCAGTGTTTTGCTGTGTGCTTGGACATGATGCCATCACATGCAGTTAAAACAGGGTGAGGTGAAGTGTGAAGTCCCAGTGCACCAGGTAACCAGGGAGGAATGGGAGCTGTAGGGATGTGCTGCTTTGTCTCAGTCAGAACCAAGGGAGGTGTTTTCGATTTATATCCAGGGACACTGTAGCAGGGAGCAGTTTGTTGTTTATGCTGCAGTCTCTCCAGTTATGCAAGAGCTGAAGGTCATAGGCAGCATGTAAATACATGATTATATATGATTATTCAGTGGTAGTGGCTCCACAGTGTGTGATACCAGTGAGCACTCCCACTTTGGGTGGGCAGTCCCTCCTGCTGTTATACCTCTTGTGCCAGGCTTGGTGCTAGCACATCCACTGCTGTGCTTAGCACAGGTGGGAAGTAAGGCTCAGATTCACCAGGAGTTACCAAGTTCTGGTGGGGATGGGGATGAACTCCACATTTCCAATACTCTTTCCCAGCCAGTGCTTCTATATCTGCCCCTCTTTATTGTTGTCCCTTTCTGTACTGAAGAGGGTTTCACCATTCTTTACTGTAATACCCTGCAGAAATGATATTTCTGGCCTCCATGATTGCAACAAGCAATTGCCCCAAGGCAAACCCTGCTTTTGTGCACAAATGCAGCGGTAACCTTCCATTCCTCCAGGGCCACCAAGGCTGCAGACTTGCTCGCTGCTTACTTAGGCTTCATCAAGGATGACAGGTAAACTACATCAGCAAATGATAATAACAATAAACCTCTCTTTTTCTCCATGTACCTTTGTCTCAGAAGTTCATCTGAACCAATCCACCTGTGTAATGCTCGTCAGACTGAAATTTTTGTGTCCATTAGGCATTTTGCTATTACCTTTGCTAAGCAATGTGGGACCATCGTTACCTGCTTTAAGGCTGATGTCTCCAGTCCTGGCTCTTCCTCGGGTCAAGTTTTTCTGTTCTTTTGGCCAGTGGTGATACATTTCTGTTTCACTCTTTCCTCATTCATCACACAGAGTATTCTCCCTATCCACTCTGTTTCTTCCATCAACATGTTTTGCTGCATCCGCTTTGAAGCAGTAATACAGGAGTTGTCTAATCAGAGCCTGATTATCCTTTTGCATGGAGGTAGAACCATTTGGATGGGCTCTAATCTCATTAACACTACGTTTGTTGTCTCCATCCCACTGATGACATCTGCAATTCCGTCAGTGTGATTAACATCCCAGTCTGGCTTTTGGCATGTTTAGTCCTGATTTATGCCTGTATGGGATGAGAACCAGGCTATCTGACTTTCTCCAGCTTAGGAATTTGATCCCTCTAGATAAGTTTTGGGGTGTTTTTTGCTTCTCTTTCAAGTAGGATCCAGCTGGTGTTTTCTCCATTCTTTTGTATTATCTGGCCAATGAAAATGGTCCTTTTTCCTCTGAAAGGATAATTTTATTACTGTCACCCAAGTGTAAGACCGCTTGTTGCAGATCTTCCCTTTGAAGATTGAAGTTATAAATCAGTTAAGGAAGTGGCATCATATTGGTCTTGGATATGCTTGGGGTTTGTAAATATTTTTATCTGTGTCTATATATTGAGCCATGCTAAGAGGCGACTTGGAAAGTACTGATTTTATGAGTGACAGATAATCTACTGTGGTGAATGCACTGCGATTTAGTTCCATAGCAGACTTGTTACCAAGACTTTGCAAATTGCTTTCCTGAAGGATCTGACATTCACTGTTATTAAGTCAAAAAAGCAGCGCTTGCTCCAGATTGCAGAGCTGACATCACACTTATGAATATTTCTCTGCTGAATTTTGATTCTTTGTTATCCTGGAACTTCTCCTTTAGATAGGCCTCTTTCTCCTTTTAATTTTGATTTTAATTTCACTGTGTTTCTGTGCAAGCTGGGCTTTGCAGTGGTATCGTACCCCAGCACGTGCCACAGATCAAGTCTATGCAGTAAAAGAATACGTTTGAAATGAAGGATAATTTTCAGGTGGATGTCAATCTTACTGCGAGCTACAGGAAGAATAGCTTGCTTTATTTCTTCCAGGAAGTTATTATCTCAAAATGGAAAGTTAATTTATTTCTGGAGCACACCTAGGATGCTTTTGTGGTGGTTCTCATGATGCAGCCAGACTCTAAGATGGGTAGGCAGAGACACCAAAAAGAAACAGAGAGGTTGTTCACACAACCTCTGTGTCCATAGCAGAATATCGGGCAGCGAATGACACTGATCAGGTAGATTTAGATTAGATATTAAGAAGTTCTTTACTGTGCAGACGGTGAGGCCCTGGCACAGGGTGCCCAGAGAAGCTGTGGCTGCCCCATCCCTGGCAGTGTTCAAGGCCAGGCTGGAAGGGGCTTGGAGCAATCTGGTCTAGTGGAAGAAACCTGGTCTAGTGGAAGGTGTCCCTGCCCATGGCAGGGGCTTGGAACTGGATGAGCTTTAAGGTCCCTTCCAACCCA
>JANHGB010024122.1:0-31202 GCA_026283785.1 Coracopsis vasa | reverse complement strand
GTAGTTTTTCCCCCTCTTCTCAAATATGTTGTCAGAGAGGTGCTACCCCTGTCACTGATGGTCTCGGCCTTGGCCCGTGGTGGGTCCAGCCTGGAGCAGGCAGGCATTGGCCCTGTCGGACACAGGGGAAGCTTCCAGCAGTTTCTCACAGAAGCCACCCCTGTTGCTTTTTTTATTATTATTATTAACAGTAACTCTCTAGCTCTTTTGGACTTCCTCTGTGTGAAAAAATGAAACAGCCATGCACTTAATTACTTCCAGCTATTAAATCTGAAATCTTACCCATTCAGCTGTGTCTGTATGGGTTTACTTTTGAACACTGTACCTATCTAACCGTATTTTATTCTTTTCACAGCTACCATAGGCAGCTGATGAAATCTTAGTAGTTTTAACAGTTACTGATTGCCAAGATTACACTATTGTGACTTCCAGCAAAAGTAGCACTTGGTGTTCTGGGGTGGAAGCTCTGCCTTCAGGCATGTTATTCATTATTCCTCTGTCTTCCAGGCAAAGTGGTGATTCAAGACTTCTGTGCTGGAGGAAGTCTAATTAGGTGGAATCTCCCTGCTCCGCCTGGCACCTGTTTTCAAAGCGGTTGGAATTCAACATCCGGATCAGTTCAGCATCTGGCTTTGAAATCCTTTTCCCCTGTGTTTATGCTAGGGTTGTTTGCTGGTTGTTATCTGGGAAAAGTTAATTGTACTACTGGTTGCTTAGGCGTTTGATACTGTCACAAGATAATGCAGTTGCTCTTGTGAAGTGCGAGGTTACCAGACAAGCTGGAGCTTGTATAGGTGTGTATTGCCAAAGTATGAGAAACCTAATGAGCATTACTTGCAGGGGTGGAAAAGCTGATTGAAAGCTATTAGGTTGCAATCCATTTATTTTGTCTCTACTCCACACACACTGAAAAATCGTGTGCATTTATCTTTCACAGTATTTAGTAAATGCCCTTTTGAGAAAAGAAGTCTTGAACTCAGTAGTAACTTTTTGTGTGTCTCTGTTGGATTGTCAGCTGCTGCTTTTCTTCCTGATGTCTGCTTTTCTGTAAGCAGAGCCTTATTTAAGGAAAGTTTGTAGTCAGAAATTTCTCAATACTGCAGTCTAGCGTTTCTGGGAAAACATCAAATAGGAAAGGACCTAACTCCTTAGTTTCACGTCACTGAGGAACTTCCAGCCTTCTTAAGTGATTCTAGAAGTTATTGCAGTGTCTGACTTTTTCTGGACTAAATATATAGATACCTGCTAGATCTCTTAGACTGAACAGCTGGTAATTTTTCCCATGTCCCAGAGTGAGCACTGAATTAGTAACCACTTACCATTTTGTCTTTCAGCAATAGAAGAAGAAGGTTGGTATTGTAGCGAATAATTATAAAAGTGGTGGCATCCATGGAAAACGGATGCATATGGTCTTCAATCAAATTTGGCCTGATAATCACTCTAGGAGTTATCATGGTGTGCCATGCAGGAGTCAAACTCAATCTCTTGACTAGGGAAAAAAACAGGCTTTTCAAGGTGTGTTCGTTTCATTGTGAATCAACATGTTAGTTCGTCTTTTTAAATGAAAATATTGAGAGCTTCTGTCTAAGACTACTGACTGAAAGATTGTCGCTGTCTTAAACATGGTGCATGGAGCATTTATTTCAGTCTTAGCACTTGCACTTTAAATCTGCTAAAATGAACTATCTTCTGATCTGTGTTTGAGAAGTGGATAGTGCCCATAAATGGGCAAAATACTTCAATGAGTTCTCCAACTGAGGCTTTTTTTTACCCAAAAGGAAATGAATGCAGAGAATGTATTAATTGTTTGCAACTGTCCACGTGACAGCCTTATCTTCTCAGGCAAGCACTTTTAAAAATAGGGTATGTGTTAAATATGATGGAGTTCTTAAAAATGTCATCTTTAATAAACCTCTTACTAGAAAATAAAGTGCCAAATATAGATAAAAATGCATTTTTTTCAGGATAAAATTCCTACTTAATATCTGAATTTCTGCTCTCATAGTTTGGAAAATCTTTGGTTAAAGCAGTTGGAAAGTTTAAGATGAACTGATGTTACAAGAAAGCTGTACTCTGCTGAATCTTTCACTGAGAACTATGTCCCAGACTTGGAAACAAACTTGAGAGTACTTGTATATGCTCAAAGTATATAACTGATAAGGGAATTGAGACTTAATATTCTACATATTCAGAGAACATACAGATCATCATGAGAGCTTTGTACTGATAATTCTATGGGTTGCAGAGTATTCAAGCAGAGTTAGTGTGAGCTGTGTCTGAAAGGTGTAAAAGCATCAGCCTGACTAGCCTAAACTGAGGAGTGAAATAATGACTGCAAGATCTTTCCTTACAAAAACGATGTTCCTGTTAGGCTGTGCTGTCACTACCATCACTAAAGTTCTTTGATATAGACTGTAGGGTGCTTGTATGCAAGTATAAAAAAAGGCATCTGTTGTCTCTCAGGCATCCGAACAATCTTGTAACTTACACGTTCTTTCCTCTTAAGTAACTTGATCCACCTTCTATCATTATACTGCTTATTTAAATTTGGATATTTGGCAGTGCAGCACCTTGTGTATGTGTGTATCACACAGGATGTGTCAAGTGACCTGCAAGTTTGCAGCAGAAATTGGGTAACGTGACAGCTTTTCTAAGCATACGCTGTGCGGCTGTGGTAGACTTTTTGTGGTTATTGACTGTATCAAAACTAAACAGCTCAAGTAATTCCTGGGTTGGTCTTAAGTAAGAATTATTTTGAGAATTAATTTTATTTTAGCTTACCTATCTAAAAATATCTCTCTCTTTAGGCTGGTTTAGTGATAGTCTTCAGCTTTACCTTCAGCAGGAGTATGTGATCTCCCTTATATGCAGCATGAGGTTGAATGTCACAGTAAAGTTCGTTGCTCTGTAGTAGTTCTTTAGAAACAAACCTAATTGAGTCCTGACCAGTCACCTGATAAAAAATACAGGCCAGGCAAATAAGAGAAAGACTCTCTCTCCTGAAAGCAAAACTTCACTATATGCAGTTCTTAAATGGGTTTTTTGGCTTGTTCCTCATGTATTTTCTATTGCTGTAAGCTTTGGCTGCACTCAGGAACCTGTAGAGAGTAGCAGAAAGTGAAAGCGCTAGCTGCCAGGGGTGGCAGTCAGCTTGAAGATCTAAAAGCTGCTTTCACTGGGTCTGTCTCTGCCAGCTCCTGTGTTCCAGCTTTCCTGCTACTGGGCTTATGTTGTGTTAGCCCAGACTAGCAGCAGAATGAATTGAAGTTGATGGCAGGTGCTTATTAGTGCCTGCTGTGAACCGGACTTTGTGTTTTCTAAACTGTATTTTTAGAAGTACACTAAGTGCAGGTGGGTTGTAGAAATGCTTTGCAGTTCAGTTGCTATTCTTTTCCCGTTGTGACAGCATTTCTCTTGGCTACAAATCCTCCTGATTTCTGTAAAACTGAAGGTGGTCAGTATTCCTGCAGCACTAAGTCAGCTGATGGAGACAAATTCTTATGTTCCAGTTTGTAAATATCTCCAGCATAAACAGTCAACAAATTGCTTGTGTGACTGCATAAATTGTATCACTGTGGGCTGGTCTTTCATCTCTTTATTGGAAAGATGCATTTTTAATGATGAAAACTGTTGAGTGAAGCGCTGTCACCAGTGTGTGAAGCAGCAGACTGCTGTAGATTTAGAAGTATAAAAGGTTTGGATGATCAGTACTGTACTAGCTGGATGGCAGTAAAAATGTTTATAGCAGTTAAAAGAAAACAATTTTTCTCTCTCCCACCCTTCTTTCTGGTTGAGAACAGTTATTGGTATCTGTGCTTTGGCTGGCATTTCAGTGTGTTTTTGTGTAAGATAAGAACTTTGCCTTGGTGTCAAGTGCCTGATACGTAACAGGATGTGATATGTGACTTGTTTTGTCTCTGTTGTGTGTCACTGCTGTGGCTGTTAATATCTAAGCTGTCTTGTGGATATACAGCTGAATGCTAAATGAAAGGAGTCATGTCCAATTGCTCCTAATTTTGTCTCACATTGGGCTGGTTTCTAACTGATAGATGTCAGATTCTTTCAGTAATTAGCAAGGTGCAGAGAGTTGATTTCTGGACAGCATCCTGTTCCTCTGTTGTTTGTTTTTAAGTATCCATAGCTAGAGTATGAGTGGGTCTTGTTATTCAAATCCAAGGCAGCGCGGGAGCTTCCAGCCTGAAGTCAGGAAATACTTGGCTCCTGAAGTATAACGGTTGCCGTGATATCACGAGCCGAGCCTGAGGAAATGCTACACCACCACCAGCCCTTTGTGAGAAGGGGCTCTTTCTGCACTCGCTTATCCCAGGAATCTGTTTCTGAGTCCTCATGTTCATGACGTTGAAGTTCGGTGACTGTTTTGCTTGGGCATGCCTGTGCTTCTGAACTGGAACTCGCACAAGAAGGTACTGACCGCTCTTAACGTGCATGTGGAGTTCATTCATCTCACATCTCTTTGTGTGGTAGAAGGAGTCTGACGCTACACCTTGCGTGGTGAATGAGTGAGAGGGGCTGAGCTTCTTACTTGCTTTGAAAATAATGGCCTTGCTAGAGCTGCTGCCATTAAGTAGCCAGATTTGTCAGGCATGTTTGTTAGATTAGTTCTTCACAGTTGTGCTAATGTTTATAAGCCTTATAGTATGAAGAGGGACTTTGCTTTGTTAATAAATTCCAGACTGGAATTTTCCATGTGGAAGCTAGAAACAAACTAACAAGAGCTGCAGCTTCTCTGCATAGTAAAATTCTGTCCAGCTGTGGAAATAATGATATACAGCAAGTGAATTTTGTTCTTTGCTGCAGGTTCTAAGTCTGGGTTAAACTTGAAAGCAGTGCTTGGTAATTACCACAGGAGCATTTGAATGTTATCCTTCCAGCAAAAAGGGGAGCTCCACCTTTGTTTGCTGGAGGCTGTTGTAAATTCAAAGGGAAGTTTTGGTTTTTTTTTTCAATGCTTCAACTTCTGTCACTTCTATTAAAGAAAGCGTGGAGTATCACCATGGAGATACTCTGCCTACTCTAGAGTTGTGACAAACTGTTCTGGTGTTACGCTGCAGCATGCATGATTTAGTGGGCTTGATAGCCTCTCTGTTTTGGAACTTCAGGATACTGGCAGTAAACATCTCACAACTGAAGTTCTTTTGGGGGGTTTTAAGGTGGGGTTGATAAAGTTGGAATGAAATATAACAAAAAACTTGTTGCATGATATGAGAAAACCTGAGGAGAAAGTTTTCATTTGGTGTTATTTATTTTCCTCTAGTCCTCTCCTTGGTTTCATTCCTCGCTTTGGTTTTAGTCAGGTCAGATGAAAGAGCCTGGATTAGTTACATCAGTTAAACTGATGTTTCCAGTGTCAGAATACATTTCTGTGTTGAACACAGTGAAGTTTCTTGATGTGTAGTAGAATAGTTCTTGGCAGTACTATTTGCACGCACTTTGGGTAGTGTACTATTTATGGACGAGGAAGGTGTTTGCTCTCCATTATGTATTGACCCTGTTCTAGGTCCAGTCATAAAAGGACAGTACTGGATGGAGTCTGTGAACTACAGAGCTGGAATTAGCAGATCTAGGGTATTAATATGTCTGTCTTTTAGCCAGGGCTAAGTGCTGCATCCTTATTCTACACAAGCTGGCCAAGTGAATGATACAGTGCAGTAGCTCAGAAGGTATTCAGAGCTGTGTCTTACTGTAGGTAGTGCAGAACTTGACCAGTGCCGTCTTTTCTGATTTGAGTACAGCTCACTTTACTTATTGAATCACCATATATTGAATGAGATTTAATTGGGTGAAGAATGATTCATACAATCTTAGGCTACTCAAATATGAACAATAAACTTAATTTGGATTCCCAAGTGTTGGTTTGGGTTTTTCCTTTAATTAGACTTATTAGATTGATCATGTTTCCCTGGCATGAAGTAGTGCCTCTTTAATATCATGGTGGAGCTCTTCTTACTTGCCACTTAATTCACAGTATTGTTTGGTTGGTTTTTTTAGTGTGGTTTTGGGGTGGGTGAGTTAGAAGGGGATTGGGGTTTTGGGTTTTCTTTGGGTGGTTTGTTACTCCCCCGGTTTTGTTCCCCCCAAGTTTTGGAGTGTTCCTCACGCTGAGGAGAAACAATAATATCACACATCTAGTCTTGTACTTACGGTACCCGCTGTCTATCCTTGTCTTTTGCATTTGTGGGAGGTTTGGTACAGGCCATGACGAAGGAGCTGCTCTTCTGAGTTGTCTTGGCTTTATTCAGAGATTTAGGAGTTCCTATGAGCACTATTTCAAGGATCTTAAAGTTCACATGTCACTGTTGCCTTCTGACAGGCATGTACAGTTCTTGACATCCTGGAGGGGAAGAAAGCTCACCTGAAGCTCTCACATTTATTTTGTTTGGTATCAATTTATTAATACCTGACAGAGTTCAGCATACATAAGGTCACTGGTGTATTAGAGAAAGCACTGTGTGCTGTATTAGTGTGAAAACACATTAGTAAGTTTTGAATGTTTCAAGAGTCTGTCTTAATATTACTAGACTGTTTTCTAAAACTGGTTAAGCAGCTTCATTCTGTCAATTCAGTATTTTAAATTTCCATTCCGCTTACTGTCTGGTCTAACTGTGCCCCACACTTTCAACATTAACAGGTAATAAGCTAATATCCAAATCCGAAAAAAGTTACACAACTTTGATGATGAAACTTTTGTGACTGGGACTTCTTGATATACAGAGGGGGGAAATGTCAAAACCCAGTGATATATGCCGAAGAAATATGTAAACCCACATTGGGATGGTTGCTATGCTTGGGAATTGTGTAACTTTTCCTGTATCTTGCATGTCAGGAAAACATAATTCAAACTCTTGTTGAGGCTCCACTTGATCCCAGTTATGGATGAGGATGGTGAGGTCTAACAGTACAAGCTGGCACATTGTCAATTGTTGGGCACACCATCGTTGGTATACAGGTATTCCTGTACACCAAAGACCAATAAATCCTTGTGTATGACTAATTGCCAAGCAATGTTAGTATATGTCTTGCATCTTACGCTTGAAGCTGTTTTACACACCATACTATCTAGAGGATCCATGAAACAGCTAACAAGCATCTGGAACTGATTCTGAGCTGACTGGTGTTTCTTATCCATTGTGATATCCCTGCATTACATTGTTTTCCTCTCCATGTGTATATAAGAAAAGTATTCATAACTACAGAGATTAAATGGTTCTTAATTTTTGACCTTGATTTATCATTTTGATTCTGTGGATAGATAGAACAATAGGAAAAAATGAATACTGATGAGGGTGTAAAAAAAAAATAATACAGCCTGTAAAAGAGGCTACCTAAACAAAGCAGGGAATGTAAGGATTGGTTGGGCAGTATGAGCTGAAACCTCTGCTCTTATGCTAGGATCCTTCTGTGCTGAAGTGAAAATACTGTAGTGGTTTGTGTGGGAGGTAGAAGCAAAAGCTGCGCAGGGATTGTGAAATAGTAATTGTTGCTCAAATAGTAGTGTCTGAAAAGCATGCACAATCTGGAAAAGATGGAAATAAAATCAAGTGATAAACAGCAGGGTGGTGGGCTGTGAGGTTTTTTGTACGGAGTTGCAATTACTTAAAACTGTGTATATGTTTGTGGGGGAGATCTGTGACAGAGGAGGGGATGGGTGGGGAATCCTGTTGTGGTATACTTGATAGTGTCTTTAGTCTAGTCTGTTTGGAGATCTGCTGGCAGGGGGATAGGAAGTGTTAGGAGGCTATTGGGTATTATTGAAAAGATTCAAGATTTCCTTCTCTAGTATTTTATCTTAGATGTGAGTGGCAGAACCCAGTTATTGGCATGGAAGTGATGGTACACTTTAAAAAAAATCCACATAAAACAGCTGACATTTTTTATTCTAATTTATTACATGTATAATTTGTGCATTATAAATAGAGTTTTTGTATGTCCCTGTACTTCAAATAGAAATGTAAGTGGATTGTTCTGTAGCAGGTTCTGGATCTAAAAAGGGAAATGTCAGTTAAAACACTGCTAGCTTGTGAATTTTGCTAAGATAGAGAGCTAAGGAGTTTAAAACCTAGAGCTTCTTTAGCACAGACCATAGAAAGAATAAGAGGACTGATCAGTGGGAAAAGAGCTGCATCTTGGCATATGAACCAAAATTATAAAGTGAGAATTATCCATGTCCAGCTTAGCTGGAATGGCTGGGAGTAAGTGCACTGCGGGTGGTCACAGGGCAGCCTGGTAGTGAAAATGAGTGAAGATTAAATACACTCTGGTATCTGTGTCCTATCAAGACTAACTTTTAGCCTCGCTGAAAACTGAGCTGATGATGACATCTATAGGGATGAAAGCCAAACGGTCAGTAGATCTTAGGGTAATTGAACTTCATTTTGCAATAAATGTACTATAAGCAGCTCTGAGCTGAATGCCCAGTGGATGAGGAGGGTGTAACGAGAGATGGAGATTAAGATGAGGTAATTTTCCACTATGACTTGCAAAAGTATTGGTATATGAGATTACTGCCTCATTAGCAAGTTTCAACTGATATCATGTGACTGAAAGAAAGAGATACTGTAGGGATCATGGATTATTTACTAAAGTGTAGCTTCAGTGTTATCTTAATAGAAAAATACTTTGAAACAAATTCTCAAATACAGATATGGTGGGAAGCTGTATGGAATACAGAAGTTGTTGATTGATTGCATTGGATTCAGCAAGTGTTGAGTTTCTCTTGCGAAAAACATCAGGTAGTTATTCTCTCTGGATCTCATTGCCACTAATAACTTCACCAATGCATGTAATGTGATGTCATTCATTATCCTTCCAGAGAAGATGAAACCTGGTGAGAAAGGGGTTTGATTAAACAGAGGTAGGTACTGTCAAAAAAGCAACTGGAATTACTCTGATCTGCAGTCAATAAAGTTGGTAAAGGAAGGCAAAATATGTTGTTTAGTGAAGGCAAAATGAAAAAGGAGCTTGCATATTAAGTATGATAATACTGAAGGTAGATGTCCTTCCAAGGTGATTGGGATAAAATGGAGGAAGAACCACGTAGCCTTAAAAGACAGGGCTGAAATCATGAGTTTCTACTGGAGGTGTACAGTTTGACCTTACAGGGTATAGTAGGAATCTGTAGATAAGAATGATGGAGAGCAGAGATTTGGGTGTGCTGCTATACTGCATGATGACCAAGACAGTAGGGAAGTGTGACCTTAAAGTGAACTATGTCATAGGGTAGATGGGGTGAGGGTTTTGTAGTAGATAATAAATGAAGCTAATGCAATTGTACATGGTCCTTTGGTATAATTTCCATACGCTTGCTGCCTGTATTCCAGAGCTGTCAATTGAAACTGGTGGGATTGCTGATGTCTCTTTCACAAAACTGTTTCCACAACTAAGAATGGAATATCTGGCTCTGCAAAAGAAAACCAAAGAAATAGTGATGGCTCTGTGCAAAATACGTCAGCAAGAAAGAGATGCTGATGTGAGAAGAGGGCTACATAAAAGAGAAGGCAGTCTCAGTTAAACAAACAAAAAGTTGCGAACATTTATCAGTAGACCTTCTGGTAATTTAAACCCCTATGTTCTGAAACAGGTTCTAGTAAAGAATTAAGAAATCATTTGCTTTGCTTCCCATGCATAAATTTTCTATACAGAATTTAGAATTTACTATTTTTATATTTTCAGCCAAGAAACTAGTGGTAACCAACTGAAGAAATAACTTGTGTGAATGTTTACACTAAGAATTTTTAATGTATCACTGCCTGTGCTATCTCATTTGTGGCTGCTAACCAGACTTTTCATACTGTCCTTTAGGTTCCTGATGTCATCAGCAGCATAAGACAAGTCTCCAAAGCAGCACTGAAAGAAGATGCCAAACCAAGTAAGGATAGTGAAGATGCCTTCTATGACTCTCAAAAATTTGAGGTCTTGTACTGTGGAAAGGTGACAGTGGCTCACAAGAAAGCTCCCTCCTCACTAATTGATGACTGCATTGAGAAATTCAGCCTTCATGAGCGCCAGCGCCTGAAACTCTTAAACGAGCAGCGGAATAACGAGTCAAGTTTGGACTTACCCCTGTGTGAAGGAAATGCTCCAGCTTCTCCATTGAGTAGCCCATTTGAGGAGCTGGACAGCCCAAATAACACTGGAGGACATGCTGCGATGTTTACAGTCGGCAGCCAGACCAGCTTGGCCAACCTGGCCAGCACTCGTGGCTCCTTTCCAGAGCGAATTTTAGAGGACTCTGGCTTTGATGAGCAGCAAGAGTTTCGCTCCCGTTGCAGCAGTGTCACTGGAGTTATGCAAAGAAGGGTTCACGACACAAACCTGAAAACACAGCCACGCAGAAGACATGCAAGCGCACCCAGTCACGTTCAGCCTTCTGATTCCGAGAAGAACAGGACAATGCTGTTCCAGGTGTGTACTAGGATGCACAGTTTCATATTGGTTTTGCACTTTATCCTTCCCCATGCAGTTTGAAGCTGAGATAGGTTTTCTGAGATAAGTAATAAGGCTTCAGTATGGTTTCATGATTTGTCATAAATATTTATGTATCTGTTCATAAATGCTTGAAACACAAGTAGCTGCACTTTCTTAAGGAAGTCACCTCAACTCATGAGCTTAGGTAAACTTTAAGAAAAAATAATTACGTATGGAGTAATTGTTTACAGAAGCAGAGTTTCTAGTGAAATAATTATTTTATATGCAGTTCTGGTTTGTCTGTTTTGGTGAGATCTAAGACATAACGTGAAAAAAGTGAGTATACTTTCAGAAAGAGAATCGATGAAGACTTTCATGCAGACAGATCCTCTTTTTTGTTCCATTAGAAAGAAGCTCACAACTTCACATAAGGCTTACACAGCCTTATGTTTGAGCAAGCCCCTTTATGGTAATGTTCAGCTTGTCTTTTTCAGATGAGTACTCAATGTCTATGTACAGAAGGTTTCTTCCTTCAGACCTCATGGTTAGTTCTTCTCTTGCCTGAAGTACATTTGACATTGTTAGAGCTTCTATTGAGAAAACAAAAGGACACTTGAAGGAGGTGACCCATAAAAGAAAAGATCTTTGGACCTTAAAATAATGGGGCTAAATGCCTGGGTTTTGTCTTCTCATTTGCTTTAAAGATCATTCTTGCCTTTTATTCTTTTGGAAAAATGCTAACTGAAGTGAGAATGCATTGCCCTTCAAAAGCCATAGATAGCACAAGTAATGAAAAGGATTTAGCTGGGAAACTCCCTGAAGTCTATGGAACAAGTTCCATGCGCTTGAGAAACAGTTTGGGAAAGCTGAAAGACAGCTTGCTGCAGAAACTACTCTTTCTCATCCAGAATTGCTACAAAACCAAAAGATCATGATAGTTTCTCAGCTGATCTATGGTAGAGTTTAAAAACCAAAAAATTATCTTCAAATTCTGTTTTTTATTGCAGCTTTTAATTTAGCCGCATTGTTTGGTAAAGGTTTTAGTATTGTCTGTCAAACGTGATCTTTGGACCAAGCTAACTCCAAAAGAAAAGAGAGGGGCAGGGAAGCTGTCTTCTTTCCAAGTCTTTTTCCTATTGAGCTGGTCTTGCTGAAATACTCTTACTCAACATAGGATGAATTATGGCACCCTCATTCCTGCTGAGTAAGCTGTTGTGCTGAAGGTACTCTTATGTGAACAAGAAATGGTTAGATTTGTGACATTTTTCTGCTGTTAGTGTTGTGCCTCCAAGGCAGTGATAAACTAGACTTATTTTGCTTCCCTCCTTACTCCTCCTCCCCAGGTTGGAAGGTTTGAAGTTAACCTCATCAGTCCGGACACCAAATCTGTTGTGCTTGAAAAGAATTTTAAAGATATCTCCTCATGTTCTCAGGTAAGCATTAATAGGAAGCAACATGTAGATCATCAGGAGAAAAGCAGTTTATTTGTTCTTCAGCTGGTTTGTCTTGCTGGTCTATACATAGCTGAAAAAAAAGAAATTCAGAATTCTTTTTCAGCGTTCTTTGCTGTTTTCCTTTATTCAGTCTCAAAGGCCATTTTTAAACAGTTTATCCTACCTAAATTACTCTGAATGAAAGTAAATTGCTGTAAAAGAGATAAAGAGAGGGTAAGGATTTAGAGCAATTGTGACTAATGTATCTAGAAATCCTGCATGAAGTTTGATGCATCAGCTTATCTGAGGAGTACAGCTGAGAGAAATTGTGAAACTGTGATTGCTTCATGAACACTTGCAGCAGACTTGAAGTACTGATTTACATTTACAAGAGTAAGAGTTATTATTCAGATCAGGGCTTTCACTCATCTGGTAGCAGTTTCAAGTAGATACTGCCCAAAAATAATGTAGTGTCCTTCCCCAGAAGCTTAAGTACAGAAAAGATGGATGCAAAATAACCAGTCTGAGCTGTGGTAGTGGCAGCTTTGATCACTGGTCAGAAAACAAAGTATAAACTATTCTGCTTTGGGAGAGCATTGGATATGATTTTGGAAGTAGTTTAATCTCCATTTAGGATGCTCTGAGTATGCTGTTTCTGCGCAGCTAAGCTCCTGAAAGTCTCTGGAATGAAAGGAGGGAAGCATCGGATCAGCCCTCCAGAAAAACAGCAGTTCAGTTGCATCCTTTCTTCTGGAGAATATGGCAGTAGGTGAACCTACCTATGTCCAGTAATAAATAGATATGTCTTGCAAAGTTAAAAGCCAGGGCTGAGGGATTCATCGTTCTATCATCTTGTTGTTCAGCAGCTGTAACTTTGGGCACTTTCTCTTTTGAGGTCTTGTCTTACTACCTTTTTTCATTCACCATCCACGTGCATCACTTCAGGCCTCCTTAAACATTGCTATTCTAGTTTAAAATACTCCTCCTGGCATGCTATAAACCTGCGTTTCACCCCTCAGTGCTTTCATTTTAATGCTAATAGCAAATCTGCTCTTGCGTGACTAATAATGACTATCAGTGCTAATACAAAGTAAGAACTGGTCAGTTTTTGTAACTCAAGTGGAGTCTTGAGCTACCAACTAAAGGTCTAGGCCCTTAAGATGACTCTGCTGTTTAACTACAATTTGTGATATTCCTGGTAGTGAAAAAAGACAAGTGCAAGTATGGAATGGGACAGTATAATCAAACAATGATGTATTAACATCTTTATAATAAATACAGATCAAAGAGATTCTTAAAATAGTGGTATGGAAAGCAAAATTTGCAGACAGCATGAGTCTTCTCCTGCTTGAGTGTCCTGAGCTGAATAAAATTGACACTTCAGCTTTACATACTGAGCTCCTGGGTTGCATATACATACTGATAATAGTCAACAAAACAGTCCTAAGCAGGTACAACCTTTGTTCTGCTGAATTTAAAGTGAGGTGGAGACCAGCAAGACCATGGCAGACCTTCAAGCCTGACTTTTCTTCAGTAAAATAACTGTGTACAGTACATAGTATTAGATAATGCTGTGTGTTGGGCTTCGGGGGTGGAGTTTTTCACTCCACCTCTTCACTTTCGTTTGGAGCAAAGCTTTTGTTATTCTGCACACTTGAATAGCTCAAACAGGCACTAACAATACTGCAGGGGGTTTGGTTTATTTTTTTTCTTAATGCAAAACTGCTGCTTTAGAGAAGTTGGTTTTTTTTTAATGTATTCAATAGAAATGAAACATTAATTTGTTCCAGAGTAAGGATTTGATTGCATAAGCCTCATCAGAGAGAACTTGATGCTAGCCACAGGGCTTCTCTGTTATGGATTTATAGGGCAGTGATTTACTGCGTATTGTGAGACTGCAGTTTAGGAATGTTTGTTCTCGTAAGCTTTACAAACAATGAAAAGGAGATGTTCTGTTTAGCTAACCTTCTGGATTCTTTTAGTTTGGTCTAATAAAGGTATTTTTACTCTATAGCTTAAGTATGGTTGATCTGTTGCGTTCAATTCATTATCTGCACTCCATATAATTGTCAAAGCAGCAAATGTAATTGATGATTAACCCTGTGTGTGCTGTCTAAGCTCAGGTGTCAAGCAGCTGTACGAGTTTTCTTGCTGCAGCCTTGCTGACCTTGAGGGAACCCTGAACAAAAAAGCACTTTGCTTTTTTGGCATGCCAAGTCCAGCCACCCTCTAAAAGAAATGTGATGGAGTTAATTGAGGAATGTACTGTGTTACTTATGCTTCAGTAGTGCAAGTGTCACATCTATCTCCTCAAATGTTCCACAAAGACTGAGAAGTCAGATAGGAATAGACTTGTTTAGGCACTGTTAGCAGTGAGGGACCTGCCATCTCACTGAACCACCTTTATTAAATATGGTTTCCTTGCAAAACAGAGGGAGCAGTTCACTGTTCTACAGATCAACATTTGTGTATACATCTGTACTTTTTTGAAGACTTCATGTGTCACAGGAAAACTATTCAGTTAAGTCAGGATTAGGGTGGACTATGGTAAACTAATGCTATTTATGCCATCTTGGATGCCCTCTGCACCTGTGTTAAGTTTTGTTTAAGTAGCATAAATGTAACTTTTGGAATTTTGTTTTTAACAACTACAGCATGCCATGACAATATGTTCAGTCTGTCACGTACTGCATTACCAATTTTGTCTAGAGTGTTCTTTGTAGTGACAAACAAGTTGTTTTGCCTCCTCCCTGATACAGGTGTTTTCTTTGGAGATGGATCCAAGCAACCAAGTTTCTGTTGTATTTGAACTTGAGGGATTAGGCTTTCTTTTGGAGAAAATCTACTCTTCCCATACTCAGATGATAAAAACATTGGCAAAAGCTTTAACAATAGTGAGTCATGTTCCATGAATTAGGACTAGGATTATAGTGCTTCTTAGGAAGCAGCTCTCTTTGATCTTCTCAGTGCTGTTTTTAGCAAGGCAACGTTCCCTGTCAAGCAGTTAGACTAGGATCTTGAAAGAAAACATCAGTAGTAATGTGTAGTAAGTCTTGAAACTTCTGGTATATTAGTCTCAAAGAATTTATCTAAGAATTTGGTTGGAATTCTACGTCACCACTCCTTCCCTGCTCTTTTTGGTGTAGTCCTAACTTGTATTACAGGAAAGCAAAGATCTGTTGCTACTTTGATGCTGCTGCAGTCCCATGTTTTAGTGTGGGCTCATTACATCAAGTTTTTACTGTAGAGGCCATTCCAAATACAGTCTAGAATTCTTTAGTTTGCTTCCTTGAAAATCCAGTTGTGTTAATTGAGGAAATTCAGGCTCAGGTCTATTGGCATATAACTTTTATTTTGATTGTGGAAAGAGTTTTATGTAACTTTTAAATATGAAAAGCAATTTTAAGGATAACTTGTAGCTGTAAAATACATAATTAGGAGTATTTGATTTCTGAAGTGTTTCTATTGGTAAGTGTCGGAGTCTGATAACTATTTTTAGGATCACTTTGGAAACTAAAACTATTTATAAAGTAGTCCACTAATGCTGTTTTTAAACTCTTTCAGGGTATAAAACACGTTGATCACTTTGGTTTCATTTGCCGGGAATCTGTTGAACCTGGGTTAAACCAGTATGTTTGCTATGTGTTCCAGTGTGCAAGTGAGTCTCTGGTAAGTATTTATTAATGATCCTAACCTTTCTGTCGGAGACTGTCTGAGGCATTTCCTAAACCATGGGAGTCTGTTATTCTGCTGTGTAAGCTGAGCCTCAGTGATTACATCTTCTCAGGTGTGAAACCTCAGTTGTGAATGTGGAAATACACAATAGAAAATGCATACATTCTGTTGATACATAGCCATACCCTGCTACTCTGCTGATGCATATATCAATAACAAATAGGAAACAATCCAGATGGATGAGTTCACACATGCAGACTGCCAGCATGTTTGATCTCTGTATTTGATTCTAACTCTTGCATTTCTAATTGTTGAGACACTTGGTTCTCCATTAAACATGTAACGTGCTGAATCAGGAACAAAGCTGATGACAAAAGCCAAACATACTTTTCAGAGTACGGTTTAAACTACTGGCTGATCTTGCATGTGGCTTTAGCCTACATGTGGCTTTAGCATATTTCCTGTAGCGTTTTGTTCCTTAGGAGAAGAAAATAGCAGCATCTGATCAGAGAAGAAGAAAACCATAATATGTGTGCGTGTGTGCAACAGTAAAAAAGTCCACTGGATATTTGATAAAGGATGTATCAAGCAATTGAAGTTCCAGGTGCCAGTGATTTAGTTGCTACAGATAGTTTAATAATGTGAGACACGTAGAGGAAATTTTGGCTACTACATTTTTATTTTAAAGCACTGGCACTTTAAAAGAAGTTGGTTTCTGTTCTGAAAAATGTTTGTTCCTGATGGCTGTGCTATCCGCTGCTCACTCTTTTCAGCTAAACTCAAAAATCACTCTTCTAGCTAGCTGAAAATGTAATTTGTTGATCCATTGACTAGCTTGAGAGTGAATAGTATTAGATCAATAAGAGTTAAAGCAGCTGATAACCTTGGGTGTACAATGGTAGCTGCTGCTGCACTTTTATCAAAATGGGAGCTTATTATGAAATCAGCCCAGTCTTTGTACTACCAGAAAATGTTACGTCTGACCTATTGATAAATCTGATCATGCATAATTCAAAAACTTGTAATATGGTGTATAAAGAAACCGTGTTTTTATGAACCTCTTCACATATTTTAGTATTGATATGTGTAAGTATGCCCAGATTGCAATATAAAATAAACATTCCTGAACTATTTTAAGATGCAGTCACTTGGACTCCAGCAGCAGTTTGACTGTGGCAGGGCAGAGCTGTAAAACCTAATGCTTTCTGGATTCTGTGCTGCCAAGCAGGCTATATTGGTAGGCTTGTGTATATTTGCTCTGAACCTAGCTACAGTTTGTGTTACAGTTCTTATGATTTTAAGGTAGTAATAATGTAAACATAATCCATATGCTTAGCTCTGTTCTGTGGATCTTCCATTTGAGAGGCATTGTTGCCAACTTCAAAAAGATCTCAAGCCCGTATTGCAGGATGGGTATTCACTGCTCAATGCCCTGCTTTGTTGCTGAGAAGAGAGAGCACCCAGAAATTACTGGTAGTGCTTAAAACTGTGGATTTTTAAGAAAAACAACCAAACAAAATAAAAAACCCAAACCCAAACCAAATAACTAAACTTATTGACACAAACTGATTCAAATTTACATATTCAAGTCCCCGTCCCCCTGTCCCCAGGTGGCAGACCCTCAAAAAAGCCTGTAGGTTTTCAGTATTAGACTGCATAATTCTGTTGTTAAATATTTCAGCTTTATTCTTCCTTTTATAAAGCAAAGCAACAGGAAAGAGCAAGGAGCAAATATTCTGAAGTAGAATATTAATTTCTTTCCTAAGATTGTCATGAAATTGTTGTCTTCTCCTTTCCATGCTAATGCAAAGACTAAACAGCTTTTAAGAGGTTTTGTATTCCCCTAAAACACAGAAGACAGGAGAACTCCAAGTGCTTTGTATATAAAGTCTGGGAGCGTATGTGAATGAGTTTGGAAAAACACTGTCACCTCGACCTTTCTTACACAAAAGTTGAGCTTTTCCAGTGCTGGTGTACAGGAACATAGTACTGTGTATTTGTGGTAGTGGCAGAGGAAAGATTAGGGCAAACTGCAAGACAGGCTTAAACGTAAGTGATTAAACATAAGTTGGTGATTCTAATGAAGCTGGTAGCCTGTATAGTAGTCTGGAGAAAAGTGAACTGCTGTGGGAAGCTACTGTCTGCCAGTAGGATGGATCTGTGGAGTTTTATGCTAAAATGGTACAGTGATGGAAGAAAAATCATTGAGAGGGAGCATGTGTAGTTTGCAGGAGAATCTTGATGCTAAAGAAAAAGAAACCAATGCTTTTTATTTAGCCAGAATATATTCAAGCCAGAAATTCCCACCCGCAGCTTCTTAAAACTGCATCTGCTTGCCCAGTAAGCTTGAGTAGCTGCAGTTAACGTACTCAAAATGACACTGTCTGGCTGAACTTGAAGATGGTGAAAAGGTAGATAGCTGGGAAGACAATCTTGATCTCTAGAAGACAGTAAGAGAGGTTTCTGTTTTATTGTAAACCATCTGTCTGTGATGTGATTTATAAATCTGATGTGTATGGCATGCATTTTTGTTTATATGCTGACTTTTCCATCCTTCCCTTATAGGTTGATGAGGTAATGCTAACCCTGAAACAAGCCTTTAGCACTGCTGCAGCTCTGCAAAATGCCAAGACACAGATTAAACTGTGTGAGGCCTGTCCTATGCATTCATTGCACAAACTTTGTGAAAGAATTGAAGGTAGCAGCTGAGTTTATTTTCTAATTGTGTTTTTCTGATCATTCTAGAAGAATTTTAATTATGTTAAGCATGTGCTTTCAACTTAATGTAAGAACAGAGGGAAAAGTATCCCAATAAGCAGCTCTTGCCATCAGTTTGCACTCTCTGTAATCAAGTAGATGTGATAGCAGTAACAATATTGCAACTGAGTATAGTATAGCTTCTGTTTATAAATACATACCATTTCATCATCATACCTCTCTTAAATGTTAAGCAGATCAGAAAAACCCACCAGTTCACCTTCCTGTGTGGAGCTATTTTTTTCCTTCTTTCTGTTTATTCGTTTATACACTTCAGAACCTAGTTCTGTTACGGGGAAATAAATGGTTAAGTTAGGAGATTAATGTCTAATAAAGAAAGTTAAGGCTTCAAATACAAATAGACAAACCTTTGTATTTACTCTGGAAGCGAGGTATGACAGAACACATCCAAAAGAATCTTGCAAGATTGAATTAAAAAAAAGTCAGTAGGAGGTTCCTATTTTTACAGTTACTCTGCTGTGTCTCCTTGCAAAGTGTTGTATGCAAAAAGAGCAAGTATGTTACAGTAGTCTTGTATCTTCTAGTCTGGTGATGATGCTGCTGGTAATTGGCAGTTCTCCTGTTTATTAAAAATCACTATTGCTATTTATCTCCCTCTGGTGGATGAAAAGCAAAGTATAAAATCTTGGTGGAGTGAAATTCTGTTAAGTTGTGACTCATATTTTCTGGGCTTAAGAATAGATCTACAGAAGTGGTAAAGCTCAGCTGGGAAAGTCTTCTGTAAAGTAAAAACTACAGAGGCTGCTGTATAAGACAGTGTAAGTATCCTGAATGCAGGTACTTGCAAGCCTGGGATAAGTAGCCAGTATCAAAATAAAGTCTTTTCTAGGGCAACAAGTTGACTACTGTAATAGTAGTTTCATGAAGTTTGTACTTAGTGACTGAAAGACTTATTTTACTGTCCTTTTTTTTTTATCCATCTGCTATTTGTTTAGAGCCTAGAAGTTTATCATAGAATCATACAATAGTTAGGGTTGGAAAGGACCTTAAGATCATCAAGTTCCAACCCCTCTGCCATGAACAGGGACACCTCACACTAAGCCACATCACCTAAGGCTCTGTCCAACCTGGCATTGAACACCGCCGGGGATGGAACATTCACAACTTCCTTGGGAAACCCATTCCAGTGCCTCACCAAACTCACAGTAAAGAACTTCTTCCTTATATCCAATCTAAACTTCCCCTGTTTAAGTTTTAACCCATTACCCCATGTCTTATCACTACAGCCCCTAATGAAGAGTCCCTTCCCAGCATCCTTATAAGCCCCCTTCAGATACTGGAAGGCTGCTATGTGGTCTCCACGCAGCCTTCTCTTCTCCAGGCTTAACAGCCCCAACTTTCTCAGCCTGTCTTCATACGGGAGGTGCTCCAGTCCACTGGTCATCCTCATGGCAAATAATCAAAGCCTACAGTTTCATGACTTTGGAAAAGTCTTGATCTGTTCTGTTTCCAATTTTCTATCAATAATATCTACCTTGGATGGAAAAAAAATATAGATTTTCATCTGATTTGGGGATTTTGATTTTCCCCACAGTCTTTGTAGCTTCATTGAACAGGCTTTGTAAGCAAATATGCTTTATCGAACACCAGAAATTCTTTCATCTATTCTTACAGCTTTTATGCTGTTCTTGCATTTAAAAGTGTCTTCACTTCTCAGGTATGACCTGTACCCTACCCTTACCTTGTGTAGAAATGCATCTAAATTTTTCAATTAAAAGCATCTGAAAGCTTCTGAGTATCCTGTGCATTGAGTGTCTCTGCAGTTACATTCCTGATCTGTTCCTCTCTTCCTCCTCTCCCATACGTCAGGCTTCCAGCTGTCAGTGATCTCTTTGTACTAGGACATAAGACATCAGTGGGTCCACAACCTTATACACAGGAGGCAGCCACTGCTTAAAGAAAGGAGACAAAATTATGTGGTTTAGCAAAACCTGAAATATTTTGTATCATTTATACTGCAGGTACACAACTGTCATATATTAAACATGTATGAACTCAAATGCAGGCTTCTGTCTCCTATAATATTTTCCAGAAATTTTTTTTGAGAAGTCATTTGAGAATCTAGGGACTTTAATGTTCCTTTCTTTTCTCAGGACTCTATCCACCAAGAGCCAAACTTGTAATTCAGAGACATCTGTCGTCACTAACTGATAATGAGCAAGCAGACATTTTTGAACGTGTTCAGGTAATACATTAAAAGCTGTTCTTTCAAATTTGAAAAAGACCATGATAAAATGGACTAGATGTTTTTGCTAGGTTTGTTATGTAGTTCATCTAGAATCTACTATTTTTCCACCAAACATCATGCTGAAATAGCATGCTCCATCCTAACCTCATATGTGATACACTGCTATGGGGAAAGTTTTGATTTCCAAGTCTGCTGAGGTGCTCTGTGTTCATACCCAGAGTATTTTTTTCCTTCCCTGTAGTTCTTCGTCTGTAAACACATTTCCCTACTTGAAAGTGATGTGGGAGTGAGTTAAAAGCATGTGAGACATGCAGGTATCAAGAATATGTCTGGCATTTTCAGAAGTTTGGGTTTTTTACTTATTCTGAGGCAGGATTCTGATCTAAGTAAATGTATTCAAGTGGATGAAATATATAATAATTTAGGCTTCCAACGGCTACACTCCTCTCTAGCTACCGAAGGAAGGGAGTGGCTGTTTGCTTTTCCTGGGTTTCTAATTCCATTTATAAGGCTATCCAGTGGCAGACAACCTCAGAAAACAAAATGTGCGGGCCTGAGGCTCCCACCTCTCCCCAGCCTGTAATATCTTGCATGTGGAAAGTTTTGGCCTGTTTTGCTCAGGAGTATGAAATCACACAAACAATAGTGCAATTTGGCACGCTGATACTGCAATCTAGCATTTGGCATATCAGTATATTAATTTCAAATAATATATACATATGGAAAGGAAAATAAGCAAATCTTGACTTGAAAGACAACGTCTTCTTTTCTTTGCTGTTACTGACAGAAAATGAAGCCTGAAAATGACCAGGAAGAAAATGAACTTGTGATCTTACATCTACGCCAGCTCTGTGAAACTAAGCAGAAAACGCATGTTCACATTGGTGAAGCACCATCGGTAAAGCTTATTTTTGTATTATTATTCTCCTTCCTCCCACGCTGCTAAAATGCAACCTTGAATATCATGAGGCCACTGCTAGACTTCATCAGGGATTGCTGAAGCTGCATTTTGTAATTAAGAGAGGACTGTGAAAGAGAAATTGTTTGACTAATAGTGGCATGCTTGATTTTTTTAAGCTTGGGGCACAAGAAGAGAGGGAAGAAAGACAACCAATTATTTTTAGATATAGATTTCTTTACAGTCCTTTTCCTTTCTCCCTGATCCTCACTCCGAAACAGTTATTTCTGGGGAGAATAAGGATGAAGAGGACATTGGTTTAATTTTAAGCTCTGAACTTACCTAACAAAGGAAATGGGTAACAGTACTGTTAAATTGATATGCTTTTGCGAGATAGTCTTTAGGGGTGGAATGTGCTTTTAACTGTGTTTTTGGGGTGGAGCATGTGGGGGCTTTTGTTTTGCGGGGATTTTTTGTTTGTTTGTGGTGGATTTTTTTAATAAAGGCCAAGGGTATGTTGTTGCTATGTAATCTGGTTCAGCTCTAGTCTGTGGAGGTCTGCAACTGCAAAAAGAATTGCCAAAGCTGAATTGTGTCCTTACTCATTTCAACAGACCGTTTCTAACAGTGCAATTCCAGAAAGCACCACCAGCGGTGGCAGGTTTAAACTTGACATTCTGAAAAACAAGGCCAAGAAATCCTTGACTAGCTCTCTGGAAAATATCTTCTCAAGGGTAAGATTAACAACTCACTGTCAGCAATTCTCCCAGATATCCTTGACAGTAAAGATCTATCAGATTTTTTCTGGATTTTGGCTTCAGTCTGATAAACACTTAATGAAGTGATTTCCCTATTGTGAAATCTGAGGGTTACAGCTGAGTTGATTTTGGCTTAACTGTGCTAGAAAGTTTATGTTAAGGCTGCATGTACAGAGGGGAAAAAAGGTAACTTTCTGAGTAATGAGTGTTCATTGTAGGTACAAGTGAGTTAGCTGAGCATTATCAGATGTGTTGCTTGAGAATCCTGGGGTAAAGCTTGGGCTTGATGATCTTAAAGGTCTTTTCCAACCTAGTTGATTCTGTGACCACTTGCTGCTGTATGAGCCCATTAAAGATAAAAAATAAAAAATTAATCAGGATGGTTGCATGATCCCCTCAAGAGACATGTTTTTTTGAAAGTGTGAATGAATGTGTCTGCATAAACTAGAAATCTTTCTGTTCAGAGAAGCAATGCCTTACCTCTAGTAGCTAAAATCGCTCGTATTGGTCACTAAAAATCTTTAGGAAGTAGTAACAAATTTGTCCTTTTGCAGAAAATAAAAGAAAAAGCAATACACTTAAAAAGTGAGTGGTTATTCATTTCAGTGTTGCTAGCTAGGTATGATATGGAATTCCAGATAATTATTGGAATTTTCTTCTGTTAAATAGCTTTTTAAAGAAGAAGTCTGAATTGCAAGTTCTGCTTAATGTTCCCTGCTCAGTAGGGAGCATCCTGGAAGCAGAGAAGATGCATACAGAGGGATAACTGAAGGAGGCTGGGTGCCTGGAATCCAGGATGTTGTTACAGAGAAAGTATGATGAGCTATGAATGGAGATGGTCTAACTATAATTTTGAGCAGTGAAATTAAGTTCCTTCTGCTAGTGATTTTAAAGTACCATGCTAAATCAAGCTCTAAGTTAAATTGCACTTCTCCTGCAGCTTGTATGGGCACATCATAAAGTAATCTACAAACATAGGATGCCACTGATGTTCCCTCTAAAGGAGTCAAAATATTATTTGCTGAGGAGAATCCTTAGAGCTTACAGTTAGGTGTTAATTTAATGTAGGACTGAAGCTAACATTAAAATTCTTCTGCTCAAATCTGTCCTCTGTTGTGTAAGAAGTTTTACACACTAGGGGCTCAGTTTGAATATGAAAAGAGAGAGTGCATGGAAAAGAGGGCAATGGCAGTCAGATGATCTGGATAATTTCAGCAGTCTGGAATATCAGCAAATGGTGACAGCTATAGTCATGCCTGTGCTGAGTCTGATTGCTTTTCCACATCTAAAGGACATGTGACTGGAAAGTGCCCTAGCTCTGACAGTGGGTCACTAACCATGCGGTGGTTTTGGAACAGGCATACTGCATTGGGAATAACCCAGTAAAGCAGCCCTGTGATATACAGACATAATAGCATTCTGATCATGTCAAGAAAAGTAATTTAGATGAAATGCACTGCTTAAGTTGAAGAGTCTTGGAAGGGAAACTGCTTATATATTGGTTGGTTTTGATACAGTATGTTCCTTCTCACCAGGGTCACTGTGACATGCTGCATGTTATAGTGTTAGGGTCTACATAGTCCATGATTGAGTTCATGAGAAGTGGACATCCCAATCTAGTTTAGGGCAATTTTAAGTCTGCTATTTATGAAATGGACTTGCTGTTGTCTCATCTTTAATGTGAAACTGCTATAGATCAGGAAGAGCAGTGCGTTATAGTGAATCATGTACATGTAGGGGTTCATTCTTGCAGGTCCATTTAAAGGTTACACAGTGCAAGACTGAGAAAAAAAATTTACAGTGAAGTTTGACCATTAATCACTTGGTTAGAGCAAATATGTACAAGTATCTCTGTGTGTGTATACTGCATGTCATGTTCATACATGTGTTATACAGTGACTGTTTCGACAGTTCTTATTCTTTATCAAACTATTAAAAGCCTAATGGACTGCGGCTAATTCCTAAGGGTATTTAGGCACCAAATATCTATTGGTGTGGTGGGTTTTCCCCTCCTTAAGGCAGCTGCAAATCACATGGTATTGATGTAATAGGATGCTAATTATGTGTAGCAACACTTTATTTTAAAGTACCTTTAGTAACAAAGAGACCAAGAAAGAACTTCAGGTTTTGGTTTTTAAAGTGTGCATTCAGCATATTTTTGTAGATAGAAAGATTGAAGTACAAAAAAAAAAGTCAGTATATGTGGGAGAGAGATGCAGCCTCAATCTCAGGAAAATTAGAAATAAGTATGTAGTAACCAGATATCTAGGAACACATTAAGTGGATGGCTTCTTCGCTAGATAAATAGCATTAAGTGACATTTTAAGCTACTTGAATACAATTCACCATAGGGAAACATGCTGGGTTCTGTGCTCTGGCTTCACTTAGTCCCAGAGGAATGTCACTTTTTCACTTGTTTGTTTTGCTGGACTCATTTTATTTTTGTCAGGTTTGAACTGAAAACAGGCTGTGGCTTCCTAATGAGGTACCTCAGAAAAATAAATATAACCTCTGTTTGACCTCATGAACAGATTTCTTCCAGCCTATGCTGCACTAACCTTTCTGTTGATTTGTTGGGTATTTTTTTCTGAACCAAAAAGCCCTTCTTACAGGGCCAAAAGTGTATTTTTAAAGCTAGTGAGAAACTTCCAAGTTATCCTTTGCTCTTGTTTTATTGTGAGGATCAGTGAAGAGATGCTTATTCAGATTATTCATTGGTAATGAGCTTAAATGAGATAGTGTACTTAAAGAGCTCTCTTAAGTCTTGAAAATAAACCTTACCAGGAAAAAGTCAGCTAAATAAATACTGCTGATGTTGACAAAACTTCACCTGCACTTGCAAGCATACCAAGAGGAGCTCTATCTATAGTTTTCTTAAAACCCAGACTATTTTTTCCCATATAAAGTACTGAAAGCAACTTCAGCTGTCAGAAGTGTCTAACAATATACATCACCAGTGTTTCATGGGAATTAGGAATGGAAGGTGGTCAAAAGTACTGCATCTCTATCTCCTCTTCCTGTGAAACCAGATGACTGTTAACAAGTTTGGCAAAGATCTGCTAACACTAGTTGCTATCTAATTTGCCTCAGGGCTATCTGCATTATAATTAAAAAGTCTTCTTTGTATATGGTGCTGTTTGGCTGGATTTGCTGCTAGAGAGCATTTTTTCCTCTCTAAAGTGTTTTAGTGCTTTCCCTACTTTCATCCAGGTAGACTTAATTTGTCTGAAATGTTTAGACGGAGACTAAAATCTGTTGAGATTGTAGTATGTCAAATGCATCCGTTAGCTGCAGTGCAAGAGCAGTACTGAAGTCTGGAGCTTTGAACTCAACTCTTTAAGCCAACTCAGCTATTTAGCTTCAAATGAATCAGGAAATACTCAGTTGCTTCAGACAGTAGAGCTGCAGGTTTAAAACTCCTGGGAGCAAGCAGGGAGAAGATACAGTTTTGCCACCTGAAGATGTCACTGCTTGTACAATCCAGTTCTAGCCCCATGATCTGTGTTCTTACATCAGATGTGTCACGTGCATGAACTGTCCTGTGTTCACCTGCACAGCTGTTGCCATCTTTGTTTAACCTTCAGAAAAAGAGGAAAAGACCAGATGAAGTTACTCACCTTTTCTCTTGCAGGGAGCCAACCGAATGCGAGGCCGCCTGGGAAGCGTGGACAGCTTTGAGCGCTGCAACAGCCTTGCTTCTGACAAAGTATGTAAGGAGCTTAGTTAAAATTGGCACGTTTTCAGGCACGGGTGTTAATGAAGCGTAAATTTGGCACTCTGCTTCTAGCTGAAGGAAGTAGCACAAAGCACACCAATTTACAAAACTCAAGAGTTTCCATAGGGACGTGTGTAAGAACGCTGGCATATATGTTGACTTGAAGATTCAGCTTTAATCTATTGTTTGTTTGCCAGCCTTTTTTTCTACACTTCCCTTGCTTTTACGAAAACCAGGGAATTTCTGGTCAGCTTCTGGCTTGTTTCACTAAGGGAATTAAAAAGGTCATATGTTAACAAAAGGAAATGCTCTGAAGGTTAAGAATCCTTTCTGTAAGTTGCTTTAGGGAAGTAAGAATTTTTGACCTAAAACCAGCTGTTAGGGATGCTGTTTGGGGGCGAGCAGGCAGAACTGTTCACTTTCTTTTTATTTCCTGTTTTTAATGTTGTACCTCACGTGAGGATTGATTGCTGGTTTTCCCAGGAGGTGAAGATTCTGTTACGGTTTTCCTGCTACAGTTACTCATAAGCTGGCTGTGTAATAACAGTCTCTCTTCCAGGATATCGCTATGACGGTACAGGAAGTATGCTCACGATATGTCGAGGAAACTAGCTAAAAGCAGTTTCCCTACTCTTTCAAATTCCTGTGTATTCCTGATAGAGCCACAAGTCTGGTAGCTGGAATGCCGATCCATGTGAGAGGATGCCCAGAGTAATTAGTATGTTGTTTGCGTTGCTTATACATATTTGTTCCTCCTTCCTCTTTTTTTTTTAAGAAGGGCACTGCTGGTTTGGAGTAAATTACCAAAGGATGTCTGGTTTTGGTGATAATTAGCATACAATAGGCCACGACCAAGAAGGGGGAGAGGCTCTGGGTGCCCCGATGCTGTGTGCAGCCGGTGGGGTTAGGCAGGAGCTGTCGCAGGGCGCAGAGCGGCAGGCCTCACTCCGCCAGCACTTCCTTGCAGGACATTTCACCGGGCGATTCCCCACCAGCTACTCCTCCATCGTCCCCCGTATCCTCGGCCTGGCAGCCGTTTCCCGAGGAAGGCTCGGACTCCCCGCAGTTCAGGAGACGTGCACACACCTTCAGCCACCCCCCGTCCAGTGCCAGGCGCAGGATAACCTTCCAGAACGGGAGGTCCCAGAGTGTCCGGTCCCCACTGCTGCGGCAGACCTGCGTCGAGACGACAAGGTGAGTCAGGGCATGCCGTGCCACACGACTGCTGCTTCCTGCCACTCACCCCTGTCCCTTTTTATGGGAGCTGCTTCTGCACTGCTGTGGGTTCTAGTTATTTATTCATTTATTTTCAGTCCGTCTTATCTACCTCTGGGTAGTTCGGGGCTTTGCAGTAACTCACTAATCCCTGAATTAACAATTCAGGAGAGACATTGATCAAGTGAACTGATTGTCCCGCTACATGCTGGCTCCCATCTATTTATTTATTTATTTGCCACCTGTGAGCTGAACCTCTTTGGCAGTCAGGCCCTTTGGAGAAGAGGTCTTCACTGCTTTTAGCTGCAGAGACTGTGGCCCAACGATCTTATGCCAGGATGAAAAAGGTACTGACAGCTTCAAGTGTCTATCTCTGTGTTAGCCAAAGCTCCCAGAGAGTATGTCCAGAATTAAAACTGGTGAGGAGTTTCATGGAAGGACTGAAGGATTAAACACTTCCACTGAACTGTGAGGCATGCCATTTCCCTGTTTGCCTTTCTGCAGAGCTTCCCTCTGTAACTTCTTTCCCCTTCCTTTTTGGAGACTCTCCAGCTATTAAGATGTGGAAGTCTGTTCTTCAGGAGTTCCTTCACCCAGTCAGAAGAGGTCCCCACAGTTCATTGTGGGCCTCTCTGGTTGCACTTTCTTTCCCAGCCTCCATCCTGGCTATCTGCAGTAGGTGACTGTCCAATTCAAAACAGATTGAGGCCCAAAGGAGCTGATCTTTTCCTTGTGGAGGAGTACTTTCTCCAAACTACTCATATGTTTCAGTGCTTGGCTGCAGTTTCGCTTTTTAGTTGTTCTAAAAATGACTTTAAATAATAACTTCTCAGCCATCTGATGTCTAGATTAAAACATCAGCGTGAATGCCACACCAGCCTGTAGAGAAAAGCAAAAAAGTTTATTCTGTTAGAGAATGAAAGGGGGTGAAGGGTAAGAAGCCAGCCTTGAAATAGCTTTGTTACATTGTGTTTCTAAAGAGATAAATAATGTGGTTTTTACTGAGATAAACTTTGGTTATTTTTTTTCCACTGACCATGTTGAATGCAAACAGGAAGCCCTGACGGTTCAGACTGAAGGACTTGCTGACTTCACTTCTTTGTAGTAACTTTTAAGAAGTTGCTGATTGAAGCGGCATCATCAGCAGATTCTCAGTCATAACAACTTGGTTCTAGGCTGGGACTTTTTCTTCTTTCCTAGTGAGGATTAATAAGAAATGTTAAGTAAAAGAAACTGAATTTTTATGTCCTCCCCAAACACTTGTTACTATTACTAAGTAATGTTTAACTGTGTCATAGGGATATCTTGATTTAAACACTTCACAGAAATTTATCCAAAAATATTGCGTTTAAATTATCTATACTTTCTAATGTGTTCTAGCAATGCATGTTATTAAAGAAAGCAAGAGAAAACTGTAGGGAAGAAACAAAGTGGTTCATGTTATTGGAAGCAGATTTCTAAGGATATTTTCTGAATGTTTCAGATTCTTTATTCTGAATATGCCTTGAGAATAAATAAGACTAAAGAAATAAGGTGGTCTGCCTTTTCTGCAATTTCACTGAAATGTTTCTTTAAAGAAATCATCTGTAATGGCAATATCAGTATCAGCAGGAAAGCTGCCCAGTAGTGTACTTGATATATTTTATCTTCTGGGAAACAAAGTTATTGGAAGCCAAGACCAGGTACTTGGCCAGTATCTTTCATCTGGACGTATTGTTGTTGTATCCAAATTCATGCTGATCTGCTATGTTCTCTTGTTGCCCGCACAGTCCTGTTGCTGGGGTTCGGCGCTCTCTCAATGAGAGTGAATCTGCGTCACCTGGTCTCCCCTCGTCTGTCTCTGCCCCTTCTTTCCTGAAAAGCTTTTACCAGGGCTCAGGAAGGTTGCTCCAGCACTCAGAAAGTGACTTCTTTAAGAGGTGAGGGCATTGTCTCCTGCCTAGTGCTTCAGTGCCACCAGCTTAACAGGATTCCCTGTGCAGTGCAGCACATGGGATGTCTCCCACTCTGCCTTGTGCTCCTGCATTTCTAACAGACTTCCTAAGTACTTAACGCAAATGGACAAACAGGCTTTTGGCCAAGAAAAAGCCTGTTAAAAATAGAGGCCTGTTTGCTGACATCTAGTAGCTGTGACCCCTTTCTGTTCCAGTGTTGCACATCTGCTGCATTTGTTTGTCACTTGAAATGCAACAGGTTTTAGGAGTGTCACGCCAATTTAATGCTTTTTCTGCTGAATACAAACCAGCATGTGTTGCTGAGATCACTGGCATGTGAAAATAAGAAAATAGCAATGTGAAGAGTGTACAGTACTAATGGGGGATGCCTGTGCATGAGGAAGGGGAAACACCATGTTAGCTGGGTGGTACTAGCTATGAGATGTTTAGGGAGAATCACGAAATAACTTCAAGTTGGAGTGGGAAAGAAGCAAAGATAGAGGAAGGCCTTTCTAACATCAGTGTGAAAGACTCAAGTATCTAAATGAAGTCACACTTCTTACAGTAAGAATAGGCTGTCTTTCAGGAGGGTTCTTGAGGAAACTGCATATGGATTATTTTTCTGTAGTAGGCCTGTAGTGAATAAGGTGGAAAGTTTTGAACGTCATGATTTTTTTTTTGCATTTATATTTCTCTTTTGTCAATGAGAGCCCCCTTTTCCTTTTTGTCAGTCTGTCCTTGTTCACTGAACTATACTTGTGTTTCTGTTACTCTTCATCTCTGAATGTAGCTCTGCTCTAATCATTTCCAACAGAAAACTGTGGAGCTGTAAAAGGTGCTTTTGTCACTGTTTCTCCCTGGAAATTGCCAGTAGAGATTTCATTTTTGTCAAAACCAGAAGTTGATGAGATCTGGATTCTGGGTGTAATTAGTACTCTAGGGAGATCTTCAAATTAGGAATAATTCCTGGAAGATCATTGTGTTTCTACTTAGGTTTTATACTGTACAGGTTTCTGATACCAGCTAATCTTCAATTTGTGCAAAAACGTTTGTGAAAATTGTATCTTGCTACCCATAGATCTTGCTGGGAGCAACTGGGCCTGAACTGTCATGGTACGGAAATTGTAGTGTTAAGGGTGAAGTGTTGGTGTCTAGTTGGGTTCATGAAGTGAATACATCAAACACAGAAATACGTGTCAAATGAATAATGCTGATGTGAAAAGAGCGACTGAGGTAATAAAACTGTCGTTTGAAATGGCTAATGGAGAATAAAATTTATTGTCCAACTGTTGGTGGCTGAAATTCTTTAAATTTTCCCTGATTTAGCTTGCAAATATGTGTTGTGCCATAAAGTTTATAAATGCTTAAAAATTGACATTTCTTATGGTGTTTGGGGTTTGGTTTTTTTGCTTTGGATATTTTTCACAGAGAGAAACTTCTATTCCAGTAGACTCAATGTGAGGTGTTAGAATTCCCGTGTGAACGTATGTTATGTTGGAATTCAGTGTGGTATGGAAGTCCTTTACAATCTGAAGACTACAAGCTGTTTGACTGTTAGGAAGCCTAATTAAAACTTCAGTGCATTTTCCTCTCTAATCATGGTTAATATGCATTCATAAAGTGTATCCTAGCCTCATTGCACTGCAGAAAATATCTTTATAGTCTGACTTTGTATATCATGCAGCTTTGAGATTACACATGATACAGCACGCAGCTTTTCTTGGTGTTCTGGTGACCTGCAGGATCAGAGCCAGTTTCAGTTGGGATTAATTTTAGAAAGGTGTTTGATTTGTAGCAGTCAAATAGGCCAATGCAAAGAGCACCAAGCCAGGGTCAGCTGTGAAGCTGGGTGTTAAAAAGTAGCTCTGCTTGTTTTATATGTGTCATTTATGTATTGGCTGCTGTACAGAAGATGATTCTGATCCATGTTTATATCACGTTTGGCATATGGTCACAAACTCAGAAACTGAGACTCAGATGTTGGAGATACAGGGTACAGTGGCTCTCAGCTGGTTGTAGACATCTTCATCTCATCTCATCAATGGGGAGAAGTTGGTGTGTCTGCAGTAGAGTTGCTCTTATCCTAGATTGTCTTTAATATTGTGACATTTATGTATTGGCTGCTGTACAGAAGATGATTCTGATCCATGTTTATATCACGTTTGGCATATGGTCACAAACTC
>JANHGB010024120.1:23648-36320 GCA_026283785.1 Coracopsis vasa | reverse complement strand
GTGAAATCAGATTACTTATAATTAGGAAAAAAAAAAAAAGGAAAAAAAGAAAAAAAAGAAACCCAACCTTGTTCTCTTGTTCTGTTTTCTTTCTGCTGATCAAAAAAGGAATTCCTGCTCTTACCATATTACCTAATTTGCACTAGCATACATGCCGTGAACCTGTACAGTAGCCAAAGGGAAAGAATTATGTTAATTGTCTCTGAATTTCTTCAGATAAAACATTGTTCAAATGGTACATGCATCCAGAAAAATACATTACTGGAGAAAATAGTACTGGATCTTGGGTAACAAAATCAACAAATGGAATGGAATTAATTAATTGCCTCTGCTTCTTTTAGCATACCATTTAGCACCCCTAACTTCTAAATTATTAGCCTGTATTTTAGAATCAAAATGCATCACACACAAGAACTCTAAACAAAGGTAATTATACTCTTACTGTGTCACGCTTATCTTTATTACACTAAAAAAGCACATTCCATCTCCATCCTAGACTAAAGGAAATCAGTTCTTTACAGTCTAAGCATCCATTTTCAGTAAGAGATCTAAATGAGTCTTTTTTCAACTAGTAATAGGGTTTAGAGATTCTTATTATTCCATAGATTCTTATTATTTTAGTTCTTAATTTGAGGTTTAAGTCAGCAGGAAATTCCCAGCACTAACAGGTGCTGCTCAGAATCTCAGGATCATGGTTTAAATAAGAAAACCCAGCATACCTTTTTCAAACCAGAATCTTAAATGCTGGAAAACGTCAGATTATCTATCTCATGTTTGATATGAAAAGCTAAGCTAATGATATTTTAAAGCATATTGGCTTTGTCTTTTCTGCCTGAAGACTGATGTATAATACTCACAACAATGAATTTATTTGGAACTCAGAACATTTTTAACTGGGATTTTAGAAAATATGAGAATCTTGTGATGATTTTGTTAGTGGCCTACTCTCTGACCAACCTCCCACTGGTAGGTTGTTTCTTAATGAGATCTGGCAGCCATTTTTAGAATGCTTTTTTAGACTATTTTTACCAGAAAGAAATGCAGACCTACAGTAAATGTCTAACTTTGACCTCTGTTCTGGTGTGTTTAGCAGAACTGGTAGCTTTTAAAACTCCACTTTCGCCTCTCTTCTCCTGTCCTGTGAAGCTGCTGCAGGGCAGTAACAGTTTTCTGTCCTCACTTGACACATGTAAAGCTTTCTCTTTCACTTTTTGTAAAATAACAGTCTGTGCTGTAGGTAAACAGAAGATCAACCTCCCACCACAAAATCGTTAGAAATGCTATCTCTTTACTCAATCTATACATTCTATAAACACACAGACAGGAGATTTGCCTTGGAACATCCAACCTGAAAAATAATGGTTGTGTATTGTAGGGGAAAAAAAAAAAAGAAGAAGAAGGGGACTGGCTATATTTAAGCATGATTAAATCAAGCTTATTTTTTCACTGCTGCCTTTACATTGTCCCTTTGTAACTGAAATCTGAAATCTAAGCAGAAATATCTGAGTGTGGGAGTGGGAGAGGGAATTAGAAAAGAATTTCTGTATGATATCACTTGCAAAGCAGCACAAGAAATTAATTTTTCTTTACGTTTGTGTTACGTAAACTGCCATCAATGGCAGTGGGAAACTTACAGACAAACGCAGAGTGTTCCAGATACTTTTTTAACTGCACTGTGACTTGTCCACTCTTTTAATAATTTTATCTACAAAGTTTAACAAGTAGTAGTAGTATGTCAAAGCGCAGTATGCATAAAAGATGGCTTTTACAATGGTGTCAGCTACATAGCATTAGCAGCCTTCTTCAAAAAAATACTGCTCTTTAAAAGTCAGCTTCAATATATATGAAAATATTCCTTAAAAAACAAACCAGACAGAAAACCAAACAAAAAGGAATACTTACACAATTTTCTGTTTAAAAACAACCACTGAATACATAAAAAAAAAAATTGCTGTTTAAAATTTAAGTAATCAGACAGCAAAGGTCACATGAACTGAAACTACATTTCTTATTATTCAGTAGTCAAGGAAGGAGAAATAAAAAAGTATGCAAAACAAAAAAGAACAACTCTAAGAATTTATATATACTTGCAAAATGTTTAGTGCTCCAGACACCTAAAAGGCCACATGTAACATAAAACAATGATTGTGTGCAAAATGATTCATTTGGAAGCCTCAGCTTTATACTTCCAGCATTTAACACCTAATTAACTTCAAGCATTACAGAAGAAGTAAAATATACCCCAGTTTAATTCTTTAAACTTGGCACTGGATTAACAAAGCATATTCTGTGTATATTTTACTAAATACAAGCAAAATAACATTAATTCGTGTGGGCTGTCTTTGATGAAATATGGCATTGGCATAGTTGATTTTTCCTGCATCTGTGATGAGAATTATCAAGTGGGATAAATCAGCAGAGCCCTAGGACCTCCAGTGTAACTGTCTTTTTTTTGAGCAAGAAATCCTACCCACATCAGAGGAAGTATTTACGAATCCTACTTCCCTTAAAACAAATGGAATTAAATGCCAAAATATGTTATTGGATCTAAGTTCCAGCCTTTTATTCAAAAGTCTGTAATACGTATTCAGTCTTCAACCCTCAAGTGGCTGTAAACAACCACAAGGCTCTAGCAGGGCAGTGTAAGGCTGGAAATAAGTAAGTACTGAAATCCTATTTAAATATTTTGTCAGAAGTTCCAGAGACTTTAATTTTACATATTCATTAAGTGAAGCATTATATTTGAATAAGTCTGGGTTTTTTTTATTTTGGATGTGCTTGGCCAGGAGTATTTTATTACCTCTTCATCTCTTCTGTCTTCTCCTCACTGTTCCTTCTCCTCTACCCCTTCATTTACTGATCTCCTCCTCCTTTGTAGTCTTCTCCACCCACAGACTCAACGACTTCTCCCTACTCCCAGACTTTTGTTTGTCTTTACCTCATTTTCCATCAGACCATCACTTCTGCTCTTCAGTAAAGTTGTAAGAGAATAAAGCAAACTACCTGGAAGAGGGAAGGAAGAAATGAAAGGGTGGAATGACTGTTGCCACAGTGGTAAAAAACTGGACATGGCAGCTTTCTGCCTAGCATGATGTTCACCTTAATTGCATTTCCCTGCTTCTTCTGCTGAATGATTTTGCAGAGTTTCTGTATTTTCCCAGCCATATGTGACTATGCTAACTTTGAGAAGTTCACCTCCTTTCATTTCCTTTTTTCAACTGCTTCTCATAAGGGGTTTCTCAGAGGTTCAACTTCTTTTGAAGCCTTTTGACTTTCCCCAAATCTTTTATTTCACTGTTAGGGTCCAGGAACTCATCCCACATCATATCTTGTTTGTTGCTAAGTTTCTTTAAAGCTAAAGGCATAGACAAGAACCAATAGTGATTGATGATGAATCACACTGGCCCTTGAGTTTCTTGTGCAGTAAAATTAATCTTCCTGAGTTTTGCATGTACAGACTTAGCCTGTGACCTCACAGCTGTAACCTGTGCTGAAGCACAGTGTAATAAAATAAAGGATCTTGTCATAGACTTGGGGTTGGGGGGGAAATTCTCTTTTGTTATCCTCCGGACTCTTTTTATAAGGAACAGAACAGAGGGACAGTCAAATTGGAGAGCAACTTATTCCAATAGCCAGAAGGCTCAGCCAGCAAAAGAAAAGTGTTCTGGCCTAGGCACGGGTCCTATAATACTTCTGATTTCATGGGGGTGGAGATGTGTGTGTGGAGAGTGATGTTTTGGGGTTTTTTTGATCTGTCCTCTTGTTCAGTAAATGCTTGTGCCCATCTTTGGTGTTCATGCCTCCACTGGAAGATATTTACATCATCAGTACTTTGCCACATCTGCCAGGCAGACTTTTCACATCAAATGTGGAATGTAAATACAGACTATTATGGAAAGGGAAAAGAATAATACGGGAGAATCACTGCTACCACCTTTTTTCTAGCGTCCCAGTCCTACTTCACTCTCTTCTGTGTAGGTAGTGACCTGAATTCTTTTTGAGAAGCACAACCTTTTCACACTCACCCTTTCCTCACAAATCAAGTCTTGATCCCTTACACATCTCTGACATTTGTGCCATGTTTTGATCTATACGAAATTGCAGCTTTTGATGGACAATATTTTCTCAGTATGACTAGGTAAATATGAAAGGCCTCCTTCACTATCAAAATGAAGCAATTAAATCATTACTTCCTCCAGCTTTTCTATAGAGCAAGATTTACATTTTGTAGTTTTGGTTTCTACTAACAAGAAGTCTTTACTTTTTAAATCTGCTTTTTGCTTCCCCCACCCCTCATCCCCAGCAGCATTCTTTAAGGTCTCATTTCTAATGTTATTTCATTGTTAAAATAGATAAGAGAATTTCCTCCCTACTTTCCAACCCCACCAAAAATAAAATTAAAAAAAAAATTAAATTATTAAAATAAAATAAAATATTAAAATAAAATACAAAGGGAGTTTTTTCTCTTGAGTATTATGACTCTTTTAATTACACTCTCAAATTTGATTTAGGGTCTTTTTGTTGCTCAAATTAATTTTGCTTGCTAGCATTAGAGATAGCCTATTGTACAACAAACTGTTCCAATCACTGAGGGAAACCCCAGGAAAATAGTTTCCATGGTGTTTATTCAGACTTACTCAACTGTTGCTTAGTGAGGAAAATAAGATGAGTACTCAAGAGCAGCAAAATAAAGAACATTTGATGTTCTGGGTTTCAAACTGCCTATTCAGCTGTACCGGCCAGACCTTCCCCCCAGCTTGCAGATGTATTGTGCCACAGGATGGATGGAGTATTTTATCAAGGTGAATTTGTTCAAGGTTCTCAGCCTGAAGGCCAGATTATTATATAATTCTCTTTCTTTTTTACTTTGACAGTTATAAAGAATAAAAGATGCTGAAAGCATGATTTATGAAGGGGTAGATCTTCAGAACTCCCTCCTTCAAAGCCCACCTTTCTTCTCTTAGCTCACTGCTCGCATGAAGGGGGATTTTGCTGTTTCCCAAAAAAACATCCATGAGCTTCTCTGATATTTCTCCAAAGCTGCAGTGCCACCCAGAAGCTGGAAGCTGTGTACCGGCCATCCTGGAGCTGCAGCTCAGGGAGTCACAGTTGAACTAGTTAAATGTGTTGCAACTCTTTAAAGCTAGAAATTTCTTGCTTCAGCTACCCAGGGGAAAAAGGTAAGAGGGCAATCTCTTTGCAGGATAATCTGCATGTGGGACAGGTTCACTCATGAAACTATATGAGAACTGAGAAATTTCAGTTTTATTTGGATGAACTTGCAATCTGGACATCAAGCTGTACCCTGATAGGGCAACCTTGCGTTTAGGGGTTCCCACAAGACAACCTGGCACTTCCCTCAGAAATTAAATCAGCTCTCTCCTTCTCAAAAAAACATTCTCCCAAAGAGACCAGAGTCATGTGTTGTTCCCACCTTGATCACGAGCAAATTCTGACAGATCCAGAGGCCTTCCCCACATCTTCATGGGGCCATACAATGCCTGAGATCACTGATTCCACCTGGGACCTTCAGAAGCTCACCCTTGTCCCCACATCCCTTGCAGCTGTGGCTCAAAGAAAGGCAAATGCTGCATGCACCGCACCTATGGGGTAGTCAATCCAAGGGTCAGGGGATGGATAGCTCAGTCCTGCTCTGTCCTATGCTCCACTGGGAATAGATCACGTTTTTAGTGTTTTGCAGCAAATGGCACTTGCCACTGCGTGTTTCACCACCCTCCAAAGCAGAACACTTCCAGCAGCCCAAGTGTTATACAGCCTTGTCTCCCTCTGAGCTCTTCCCCATGTAGCTGTGGTTTTAGCTATTGCATTACACTGATTTATCTGTCCCTGTTAACTCCATCCCCTGTAGATACAGTCTTTCATTTCACTGTCAGGCTAGGAAAAAAAATCTTTAATGCGTTAAGCCAGCTTCTGCCCACAAATGCTCCATTAATTTCATCAAATCTATTTTGGTCTTATTTCTGCCATCAGTTCTGCCACATTTTGTGCCAGCTCAAACCAATAAACTAAATTATTAAGGCTTGGAGCCTTACTCAGATAATATGGGCGCTTTCTGAGTGGCACAGGACAAAGGTTAGCAGCAGAATGCAGCAGTGGAAAATGAAGCACAGAAGGGATGTAGCATAAAGATGTCACTAGTTTCTAGCCAGTCCTAGCATTAATGCACTTACTGTATTTTCCACGTCATTTACACCATTTTCTTCCCAGTTAATTTTGTAATTTGAATCTAAGGACTTGGGCTGTGGAGGAAAATTGCTTTTCTGGAAAAAGAGTTTTAACTATCTGAGAAATAAATTCAAAAGAGTGGAAATGGGGAGAAGGAAGGCTGGGAAATTTTGTCTGGGAAATGGAATATGATTCATTTGTCTTTCCTTGCACTATAAAATAAATGTAAAATGAACAAGATTTGGGTAAGCAGCTTTAGTTTAGAATGATCCCAAAGCTCTTCATAAATACAGCTGAGTTTCTTTTTATGAGAAGATTCATTTTCCACTAAAGAATTGCATGATGCTTAGGTCAGAAAATAAGGACTAAAGCCTTGGTTTTTTCCTCCTAAATTGAGGAGTTAGGTGTCAAGATATCATACCATTGCAACCAAAGAGATTTTCAGCCATTGGTGTGCCTTTTCAGCTCATGACAACCAGGGTAGGGTTCCTAAGCCCACCTGCCTTCCCCAAGATTCCTTTCATTTGATTGAATCCCCCTCATGAGAGGAATATGACCATCTGTATAAAAAGGCCTCATCTCATCACCTTTCATGACTATCTGTGGGTCCCTGCCATGATACTTCTGCATCATCCAGCTCCTTCCCCTTCTTCATCTTCAGGGAATTCCCTAAAAAGGCAGCTATTTCATAAGAAAATCCTAATGGTGACTCATTGTATTTTACACTTGATGCTGTTTCTGTATGGCACTTACTACTATATGGACAATGATTAAGTGCTCTTCAGATGGAAAAATGTCTTACCACTTTCTATATCAAAAAATTCTGATTTCCTTATAAGCCTGGATTTAACATCTGTAGATCCTTACATTGTTTTCATTGTTTAAAAACCATATTCCTCCTCCAAAATCTGTGTCAGAAGCATGAAGGGGAGAAGCACACGTATTTGTAAGATTAAATTCCTTTTATCGTCCTTAGCACCAGTCTTCACTTGGATGAGTCAAGGTAGGTTAGGTCTCTGTAAAGCACAGAGTTCCAGTTGTCATCTTTCTTAGTACAGACATTTGATTCTCTTCCTAATCTTTCTTATTACTCTCATCTGCACACTTAGAAAGACTACATTTTGAGACAGTATTCCCTGCACAGTAGATGTGTCTTGATTTATAAATGGTCTTCTGATCCTTTTGTTTTTATTCTTCACACCAGCCTTTTGTAGCCTAATATTTACTTTCTGATTTTCATCTCTGTTGAGCAATGATCCTTAGAGAGCTGTGATTAGTAATCTAGGACTGCATCCAGATTTATTGTAGCATTGAATTTCATATTGCCACCTCACTACACTGCCTATTTCCCCATGTTAGTCCTTCTAGTTTTGCCTGGGTTTGCTTGATCTATGTAATTTTGTTATCTTGCTGTTTATCAGCCTCCCAGAACACTGCTACACATATATAACTGCACAAATCTCATGAATATATTTGCTGTACATCAGCAGTCACCTTTTTTTTTGATTCTTAGCCAATTTCTAGTCTATGGCAACAAATTGCCTCTCACCTTGAGCCTGCTGAATTTCTTTATCTGTTTGATGTGAGAGATTTTGTCAAAGGCAGATTCAAAATCTAAGTAAATAATGTCAATTAATTTTCCTTCTCCTATAAATTTGCCTGGCATTTTGAAAGACTGCTAAATAGGTAAGAATACGTGATCTCCCTTCTGTCATACTCACCCTCACTGAACCCTATGGTCATGAGGCTTTAGAGGACATATAAGAATGGTTATAATTACCTCCATAACCAATTCACAAAGTACAAATTCAAGCTGTTAGAATTATTCTAATAAAAAGATATATTTATCAGACATCAGCATTGTATTTGAATAACAATAAATGCTTTTGAAAATTTAATGCTTTTGATTTATTTCTCAATAGCAAAAAAAGTAAGTTCTGTGGAAACTTACTGCATTCAGAGGATAAGCTTCCCATCTGCAATTCATCTTTGCAGCCATTAGAAGGGAGGCCACATGGTGTTATGTTGATCTTTTAGAACAAGATATCCATATTGCAAATCTCAGTACTACTCATGTTTTAAGTTACAGCAATCTTCCTTGGCAGAAAAATGCTTCTGACATTTAGCTGAGATTTTCTTTGAGACTTCTCAATTATTACATGAGCCTCACATTTTTCTTCATGCATTGGAGAACATGTTAAAGCACGCCATCATATATCAAACACTCTATAGAACAATGACTCCTTATGCTTTAGTATTGATTTGGCCTTAAAGTACTTTGACATATTTATTAATTTAAATGAAGTTTCATTAATGATTACAAGCCACCAGTTTGAACAGCTTTACAGACTAACAGGATAGGTTTTCAGCTTAAATAAACCCCAAATTGTAAAGTAGCAAGTTAAAACATTAGATTACACTTTTCCTTCAGTTCACCTCTAGAATCCTATGTCATTTTTAAAAGAGGTAACAATTGCCCATATTCCTTAAGTTGTCAAAATGTGTCACCCTAGTATGCTGATCTCAATAGGTCTCTGCTGTGTTCCTGTCCAAATACCACTTTTTTCCCCATTTGAATTGCAAGAGCATTTTGTTACGAAGACCTCTACTCCAACTCGTTCTAAGCAATGAATAATTTTCTGCACATAATTTCCCTTTCTTTCAAATGGCATAAGCTTTCCTAAGCTTTGGAAAGGCCCTGGAGGGCCCAGACTGAAGCACAGTCTTTGAGAAAGTGACTCAGCCCACCTTGAGATAAGTGTAGAATCATAGAATAGCATGAAGACAGATAATGTGCATTGCCTTTGGGCAGCACCTATCTCTCCCCATTGACTGTGAAAAGTAAAAAATGTATCGATGTTGTCTAGTGCAGTGCTACACACAGAAACCTGAGTTTAGTCTATAAGCAGAAGCACAATGGCCTCTCCACCCATATGAATTAGTCCTTCTAAAAAGTGCTAATGTGGCTGATCACAGGATCTGAACCCTGATCGCCTCTGCTTGAGAATGGTGTTCAGAAGTGTCTGATCATCTTTCTATAGCAATACACTGCACTGAGTAGATGTGCCATAGGGGCATAGGCAAATGTCAGATGCAGATGGCAAGTCCAGGCTCAGAAGCCGCCAAGAATGTGGATGTATTTTAGTTCTGACACCACACACAGAAACATCAGGGCATAAAGCCTGGGGTGATATGCTAGTGCTATAAAGCCTAAAAGGAACCTTCTGGATTTAAAATTATTACAATAGGGAATAAAAGGAAAGAAAATTTCTTTAGCAATTTAAGGATTTTTAGGTTTTAACTGGTCATACAGATTAAAGAAAAAAATGTGGCTCGCTTCCCTCTTTTGCTAATAAAATCCTTTCCACTTAAATGTGCATATTTTCTCTATATGTATGAAGGACAATTTCAATAAACTTCTGTTTTTTATTCTAACAGAATAACCTGTCTGAATAAATTCAGAAGACTTCTTGAAGAAAAACAGATTTTCATGATGGAAGGCCGCTAGAGGAAAATCCAGTAAAGAACATGACTTTTAGTATTAAGACTGCTATTTGTTTATTGATGTTATTGTTATCATGGTTCTCTTAATAGGACTAGGTGCAACAAAAGTGGAAGCTTCTCTAATCTATCCCCATGTGCAATTTTACTCACTTACAACATGCTTGTCTTGTTTTCTCTCTAAAGCACAGGTTAGCTATTTGCTCAAGCCAGTACCAAGTGCAGTCTAAACATGACTAATGCTTTTAACCAGATGGCTGTACTGTACAGATAGCTCTTTTTCAATTATTTTTTTCAGTATTTTCTTCCTGGATCTCTTATGTATATTTGTCTTGAGGTTTTAGCACCACATGTCCATTTTATATACCTTTTAATTACTTGGACTCTCAACACATTTTCTTTCTGAATGACTCCACAAAACAGTGAAATAACCAAACTGTTACAATTCATGGTAATTTTCACACTGTAATGTCTTTTTTTCATAATCTATTTAAAAGTAATTCTGGTACCTTATCCAACTAATGCCGCTCCCTGAGATATTCCAGAGATAGTCTCAGAAAACCCAAAAGGTTTATCCATTCAGTGAGCAAGTTGTTAAGGAAGACTTAGTGCCACATCTATTGCATTCCTGCTTTTAGATATGCAAAGCCAACCATCAGACAGAGACAGAAAATTTAAGTGAGCTTGTTTCTCTGTAGAAATACCATAATTTTCCTTTATAATGGAAATCTGTGTGAATGAACACTTGATTTTGCAAGTAATTTTGGTGACTGCACAAATACGTTCCCAATTTGGGACTGTATTTTCTACTTGGATGTTTAAATTAACTTATATGAATAATGTAATGGAAACTTTTTTTTTTTTTTTAATTTAAATATACTGCATGTATAACGTCTCACTAAGGATGTCTGTACATGATGATACTGGTTCTAGGCTGTGCACTGAGCAAGAATTACAGATAATTGCTGAAGCAATCTACAACAGTAAGAAAACATTTTCAATATGTGTAACCAATTTCTTCAGCAAATATTGCAGCTTTTATTGCAATTAACTATTTGTAGCTAAGTGTTCTGAACTGGGCTTAGATCACATTGATTCAATACATCTTCTTGGGTGTTGCATGTGGTGAGTCTTTACTTCAGGGACATCTTCCTGTCTTTGAGTCTTTTGTTCAGTGCCTCCTTCCAGGAGCAGAATATTGGAGCTCATCATCTCCAAGCTGCCAGTATGTTCATCAGTATACATGTACATTATTTTTCTTGGTTCAGGCAATTTTCTTTGTGCTATTTTGAATAAAATTGAAATCGTTTCTCCTTTGGAGGTGACAGCTCTTCAACTTTTTACTTAATTTGCTGCTATAAAAATGGCACCCACTAAAAAGTCAAAATGTATCATGCTGATGTAAAAGCTGTTAAATACAGCTTAAATAAAGTCTTTAAACTTCCAAAAGACTTTATCAGAAGACTTTCTTAGAGAGAGGAAAAAACCCTCATACAGAAAAAAATCTAATTTAATATTGGCAATGGATTCACAAAGAGGAAACAACATTCCTCTCATATACTCAAATAAATGACAGTTTTCTACTCACTAAATCAGAAAGCTGTCATCTTGCCAAGCAATATAGCTCTGTGGTCCAAATACCAGATTCTAAAACTAAATAAAACCAGATTGTGGCACATGTGCTGGGCAGTTTGTTCTCAGATTGCCTGTAACGTGACATGCCTTTCAGCAGAGAGTGGTGGGCTCAGGTGGTGCCTCCAGAGGGCTAGGAAATGGTCACTGGCCTCAGGGGAGGGAAAGGTGTCTGTGGGTGAGAGAAAAATGGCAAGAAGGCAGGAGCTGTAGCTCATGGAGATAGTACTGAAAGAAGCAGGGACCTGACTCACCCATAACTCAACCCCTACCATGGCAGAGAGGAACTTTAGGGATCAGAGGGAGCTGGCTGCAAATCAAAGCCTAATGTAAGCACTGTAACCAAGCAGAGAAGCAAGAACTTGCCTATAAGTACATGACGGATGGAAGAGATTTGTTTATGTACAATTTTGTTTCTGCTGTCTGATTTAGTCACTTTAAGTTTTCTTTCTTTAAAAGGTTGTTGGTTGGGGTTTTTTTTGTTCATATTTTAATAAAATCTCTCCTTGAGTGGAAAGAGCTTTTTGGTCTTCTGGTCTCCACCCTAAGGCAAGGGACAAGACATATATCTCAGAGCTTTACCTGGCTCTCATGCCATTGCACACACATACTTTGCTTAACAGTATACAGTGCTTCAATTTATCAGAATTGCTTGCAAATTAATACTTACATCCTGTGAAAATGTCAGGGTTTCAAAATCTGTGCTCTGTCAGAAAAAAGAAATATTGATGCTTTCTTTACACAGCAGTAAAATTTCACAGCATCCCATTCTTTTGTTTTGTCATTCTAAGCTAAACAACACTTCTCGACATTTCCAGATACTGGGTTCACTGTGAGCTTAACTGAAGCCTTTAATTTCATTTTCCTACAATTTAGTCTGTATTTTGAACTGCTGCACTGACTCCTGAAGAGCTGGTCTTTGTGCCTCCGAAACTTAACCACCTCACTACCATGAAACCCAGCCCCAAACTAAATATTTAATCTCCCAGTGGCGAGCTGAAATATTTCAACCTCTGCTTTTGGAGGTTGTTATTTGATTGGTTTTTAATTTTGAAAAGATAGAATTCAGCTCTACACATAATTTATAAAAATACTGGGCTTAATTTAAGCAAGAAGCTCCCAAAGAAGAAAACCCTCAAATTATTTAATAGGCAATATATTTTTTATCCTGGCACTATAGGGAACTATGATTTGGACTGATTTATGTCTTTTCCCACAAGCTGCTTTACTGATTTGGACTTAGTCTTAGATCATCCAGGAACTTAGGAACAATATCCAAACATCCTAAAAAAGTGTTTTTGTCTTACAGAAATGCTCCTCCCCCCCCACCATGTTTCACTGTAATAGTATTGT
>JANHGB010024120.1:0-23009 GCA_026283785.1 Coracopsis vasa | reverse complement strand
AAGTACAAAGGAATACTTTTTAATACTTTTGGTATCCATTCCTTTTCTCAAAATAAAAAAAAAAAAAGGAAAGAAAGAAAATGTGAGTTAATAAATGAAGAATATTCAGGAGTTCTTATGTCTTTTTCTGTTTATTTTATTTCTGCCTTTCTTTAAAAAAAAACAAACCTGAATATTGAAATTATGTCTATCCCTTTAGGACTCTTTTACTTCTTTTGTTTCCATAATTACAGTGAAATTCTATCATATTTTCAATTTTTATTTTTTCAAATATTTTCTTGTTGATAATTTCATTACTATTACACCATCTTTTTATTATGTATATTTACCATTTTTATCAAACACTGAAAGTTCTAGAAAAGTCTATACCATTCATGTGTTGCTGTTTACTTCTGATTAAAAGGTAAACATGACCATCCCAAACTACATTCTATTTCCTCATTCACACACACAGTTATAACTGTTTCTGCACACAGAGACATACATATATATACATACATATATACATATATCCATCCTAAACCCAGAGTAAAGGATTTAACTTGGGTTAAACCTGGGGAAACGCAGACAAATAATTAAAAGATCTTTTGTTATAACCTTTTGTTTCAATGTGTTGACAATTTGACTTTATTTATGTTATCTCTGCTTTCATAAATGAAGAATATGAAGTTATCCTAGGCTCCAATTTATTGCATATAAAACTATTTTCTTGGAACCCCTGTTACCAAGATCTCAGACTGAAATAATACATTTTTAATATTTCTATGGAAAAAAAATGGTATCTTTCAGAATGTGAAGGTCTGGAAACTATTCTAATGCATAAAGTGCATCTTTTAGTGGCCAGGTACTTCAATTAAAGCAATTTCTACCTGTAATGTGGCAGGCTAGCAATAACTGGATGCCTTGTCTAGTCTAATTTGGAAGCCTAGAGATAACCATAGAAAATGACGGGAAATGAAGCCTAATTTGACTATGTGACCTTGTGCCTTGATCTAGATTAGTTGTGTTATGGTTTCTGAAAGGTTAATCAATTTCTTTAACAGCCAGACTGTAATAAGCACCCAGTAAACAATACCTCTGCCTCAATTTGCCTATTTTTTATTTTGAAGAAGGCAAGCTTTGTGGAGATATGGAATGAAAACTCAAAACCAATAAAGCAAATACACAAATAGATAGGAAATAGTGAACAAATTGTCATGCTATCCAGAAGGCTTATCCTGTGTTGATGGCAACTTCTAACTGCTGCATACATTTAATCTAAATGCAGAATATCTACCTGTTGAACTACCCTATGTATTGCTACTTAAGAACTGTTTTCACAATTTTACAAACACGGTTCCTTCATATCTGTAATTCCAAAGGAATAGATCTGTTCTCTTGCAAACAAGGATTTTTTTCGGGTTTTTTTTCTAATATAATGCTAAGAATTTTAATATACTTAATCTTCACTTGAGTTACTCATCTGCTTGATTGGTTAAGCAGTGATCACAAACATAGGTGTCTCTGGGATGTGCTTTCTCTTGTTTCCTGTATGAATTTGCAATCCTGTGTGCTGAATGCTTATCAGAAGTAGTCATCTCAGTTAGTACTCTATTCAATTATACAGCTGTTGTGTTTCACCTTCCCTATTTGTGTAAGGTGATTTCATCCAGAATGTTATTTGGCTTGCCCATTATCATGCAAAATAGTATTTCCAAATAACTTTCTTCTTTTTTTATCTGTAATTTGTTTTCTCATGGCCCTTCTGACTGCTTCAGAATTGCCTTATTTGAATTGCCATGGTCTGACTCTCCTTTCAGCATAAGAATAGGACAACTTGGACAATATATCTAAGTATTTTCAAGCTCCTGGGACTGCTGATACTAGTTTTCTTTTCCCCAAGCTCAGCTTTCTTCTACCTCTCCTTTTGCCATCACTTCAGCAATCTTCTTTCCTTTGGACATCTTGCAGAGCAAGCATCCTGTGAGTAATATGGGGCTTTGTGGTTCTCTAATGCTACTTCTCTTATCCTATTTCTTATTCTACTTCTACATCCTGGAAGATTTCCAATAGTACAGCTCTGCCTCTAGCCAGTGCAGTTGTCATGATACTTAAAGAGTAGAGGTTTTTTAGCTTTTTACATTTTCATTGTACTTCTCTGTAGATTTTTTGAACTGAAAGAAAACATTTCCAGGCTCTGGAAATCATTAAACAAAACAGTAAATGCCACAGGCCTCTGCACCCCAAGCAGGTTGCCTGTATGCCAGTGAAAGACAAGATCTGGGGATGCAAAAATGGTAATTGCTAGGCATAAATCTCTGTAATTCAGGAGCTATAATCTTAGAAGTTCTTGAACTCCCAGACCTTCTGACAGCTGCAAATGAAGGTTTTGGCACTACGAATATCCAACCCTGAGTAGGGATGATTCTCAGGAGCACAAAGGAAAATACATGTATACGGATGCTGCAACTGAAATGCTAGAGTATGAGCATCATTGTGGCTGTCTTCAATGATAATTTAAACTGATGTGATCAGATCTATGCATGCATGAATTATTACAATGCTCCCTGGCACATTTCGATCCGAGTGAACTAGTACCATTCTGAGCAGCTCCACAGCACAGGTTGTGCCAGAGTCCACTCACAATAGCCAGTTTGGAAGTTGCCACCCTGTTCTGGAGACCAAGAAAAATGAACAGTATGGGCACAGCCATGGAAAACCAGCTGGAGCGGGGATTAATGAATGGACCTCGGGACTGGTACGTTTACTGGTATAGGCATAACCGCCTTGTCTCCTGGGTGCTTGTGTATGCCTTGCAGAACTGCAGCTCAACAAAATCCCCAGGGAGGGATGCAGGAGTGGGGTCTGACAACCTCATTAAATGCAATTTAGCTCTTTCATGGTAAAAGTGCCTGAAATGGGCATAAAGGGGTAGTGCCTGAAAGCCAAAGTTTTTGCAGAGTTACAGTCCATATATGGGTAGCAATAGGATCTGCATGAAAGGTCAGGAAATGGACTTCATAGAAAGTCCTGGTATTTGGTTAATGAGCACTAGGACCCTCAGGGACAAACTACCACAGGTTCTTGAGAAAGCATCTGTAGTACTCCGCAGGGAGGGTGCTCTTGGGTTAACTACTGGCTGATAATAGAATCATAGGATACTTTGGGTTGGAAAGGTCATTTAGTCCACCCCCCTGCAATGAGCAGCAGAATCTTCAATAGGCCTAGCACTGTAAATTCGCTGTAATATTTTTCCTCTGATAAGAGGAAAAAAACCCTTTATGATCCATTGTAAGCAGAGATTGAAACAGATTCCCCTGTGAACAGAGATAAGGAGGTAGCAAACATAGCTAATAAGGTGTGTCATTCTGGCTAACTATACAAACCAAAAGGGGAAGCACTATCACTTTAGGTGTTATGCCTTCTACATGGTTATTTCACCTCTGTAACAGTTTGTGCTTATGGAGAAAAGGATCTGCTTTCAGTTTAGCAGATCAGACTTTATGGCATGATTGCCTGTTGTCTTTCATTTCCTGCATCCTTCTGTGTCCTTGGAAATATGTGTAAAATACTGCTCATCAATCTGGATCTTCTTAAATCATCTAATTCTTTCCTGTACAACAACAAGAAGTGTAATGAAATTAAAATCATCAGTGGAAAATAAGTGTGTGCTCTCCAGGAAAGATAAAATTAAATTGGTGAGACAGAATCACTGTGGTCATAACCAGCAGTGAAATAGAGGTTAAATGGATGAAAACAAAAAGGATTTTGGTCAAATGTATTCTGGAAGGATTGCAAAAGAGATTTCACTGAGGCAGCCATGAAGTGCTGCCACAGATCCTGAAGAAGGGTTGAATAGAGTTCTCTGAATTAAAGTGAATTAAACATGCTGAAAACCAGAGAAAGACTTCTAAGATAAATAGGGGAAAGAAAGGTTATCAAACTATCAAAGGGCTGGAGCAACTCTCATAGAAGAAATCTTCATAGAAGAAAGGCTGAAAGAGTTGGGGGTTGTTCAGCCTGGAGAAAAGAAGACTCTGGGAAGAGCAGCCTTTCAAAAGTGGGCTTGTGAGAGAAAAAGAGACATTTTACAAGGCATGTAATGATAGGACAAGGGGTAACCACTTGAACTAAACCAGGGTAGATTTAGATTAGATATAAGGAAGAAATTCTTCACAATGAAATAGGTTACCCAGAGAAGCTGCGGCTGCCCCATGCCTGGCAGTGTTCAAGGGCAGGCTGGATGGGGTTTTGAGCAATTTGATGTAGTGAAAGATGTACCTGTCCACTGACAGAGAGGGTTGGAATAGATGACCTTTAGAGGTCCCTTCCAGCACAAACCATTCTATGATTCTGTCTTCTGAGAGGAACTTGTCTTTCACAGCCTAAAAAAACGTTGCGTGTCTATAATAACACATGTTAATATATAAGCGAAAAACTATTCGAACTAATAGCCACTGCTGGCACAAGAACAAATGGGTATAAAGGGCCACAAATAAATTTATACTGAAAAGAAGGTTTCTAAGCATCAAAGCAACAATATTTTGGAACAGCTTTTCTAATTGCAGCACAAAATTTAGTGTGGTTAAACAGCATGATCACAACCTAGATTAAATGGTGTGACTGACAAAAATAGCAGAACTCTGATGCTCTCCTAAGACCAAGGGAGGAAACATTGCTGATTTCTTCTTGCCTCGTTTAATGTTTAGTTTCTGTGTCTGTTTGTTAACAAGAGTTTGTGAACTTGATTATATATTGTTCTGCTATTATTTAGACACTTAACTACATCTTAGTCATTAAATATATATGAACTGTTTTAATAATATAAGTAAAACATTTTATTATTTCAGTAGATTAGATCTTTTGCCATATATTGTTAATCTTTTAGTTATATTGATACATTTCAGTTTGGCATGCAGATGTGTAATGGCCATTCCCCACTCAGGGTTTTATTGATTGTGACAGTTACTGGCCATTGCACCTCTCATGTCATTTATGTAGGCTAAATTCTCAGTGACCCTAAATCTGTTATCATATACATCTTCTTGTTTCTATTTTGTGGGATGGCAAGGTGCCCAACTTGTTATGAGGAAGATTTCCAAAGAAATTAGTATAACCTGTCTGCATGACAGTTTGGACTCACAGGGCTGAGCCTTTCCCTGCACTGCTGTATTTTTAAAATCCACATTAATGATAACCCTGCGAGGTCTTGTACATGCTGTCACAGAGCCTATCTTGACACTTAGTATTTCATCTGTTAGAATATTTGGCTCTGCTCACACACAGTTGGGGGACCAATTAAAACTCCAGAAAAACTATATAAAGTTTCTCATGCAATTAGATGTTTCGGGGCACGCTATTAAGGGCCATCTGTTCTCCTGGTTGACTGAGTTCAACTAAGAAACGAGATGTTTCCTTTTGTACTCAGGGTTCCTTATGTCTTGAGTCTATATTTGATTAATACTGCATGGGGGTAGGGGGTAAATTTATTTGTAATGGTCTTAATTTGTATAGTTGGTTAAATATGGTTTATCAGGTAGGAAGTTGAACTGTTTAGCATTTGAGATGCTCTTTACTGTTTCAGTGCAAACAAGTCTCTTGGTCATTCTTCTAGGAGAACCTCCATCGCTTTTCTCTTGTTTACAATCCCCCCATCACCTGTTTTTCTCCCTTTCCACCAGTGATCCAATTTTGCAATGGAGTAAATGATTACAACTAAAGAGAAATTGCCCTTCCATGAATTTTGAATTTGGCTAGTAAAGCCAAGCAAATCTGAGCAGCACAGCAAAACATATGTTGCAAAGTTATGAGAACTGGCTTGCTGTCTCCTCTCTAACATCTGTGCAGTCCCACTGAAGGCAACCTAAAATATGTCAGACTGCTGCACATAGTGGAGATACCCAAATTAACTTTTAATTTAGATATTTCTGCTATTCTGCCAGCCATGATGTGTCAATAATGTTAAGAGGAGAGTTCAGTCATTTTGTATCAGTGCAGCTGGTTGTCTACACTTTTCCCCCCCAAGTACCTCTAAATCCTAATAGAGCATGACATGCAGCAATACTTTTACTTACATTTCTAAAAACAACTGATTTCTCCAGCTAGATTTTTGCATCAGCACACACACATTTAAAGCATAAACATGGCTCTAAATAATGCTTTAATTTTTTGCATAAATTTGTGCAAATAAGATCAAAGGTCTTGTATGCTCTGCATATAACAGTTTTCACAAACCTGTTCCAAGCTAAGACATTTGGTTATTCTGCTTTGGTTACAGCATTGTGCTTTGTCATATCTACTGGGCTTTGCTATTTCATCTGCTTTATGTGCAGCAGAAGCTACAGCTATACAAAAATTCAGACAACATGTTTATCCATTCATTCATCCATCCATTCATTCACTCAAATGCAATACTGTATGAAGAATTAAACCTGAAATATGAGTTTATAACACACTGTTGCTGCACACTTAGCATTGCTAATGTCTCTGCTCTAGCATCACCCTTAGGCATGTAATCCCTGGCTCTTGCCCAGGCTGGATGGCTTCCTGACAGTTTTAGGAATGGCTATCAAAATCCATAAGCAGTTTAAAAATAGGATAATTGTAGGCACTCAGGGTAGGATCATCTCACAGAAATTTAGACAAAATTAGTTATCAAGGAATGAGTTAGCTACCTTTTGCTCCTTTTAGTGTCAGCAGAGAATAACAGGGATTTCCAACTTGCAATTATTTTCCCTGACTTAGGGAAGGTGGGTAATTAGGAACCTCATTTGGAGTGAGATAAATCACCTAAGAGCCCATGTCTCTCATCACTATGAAGAGCTCAACCTTTACTTGTCTAACTTTTAGCCCCCTGAAGTTACCCCAGCACACAATGTGCATTTCCCTGCCCTGCAATACAATGAACTTGGCATTTTTCAGCTATTATTAGCTGACTCTAGAGATGTTCTTCCTCTCTTTTGAGGAGAAAGGGCATGCATTGTTCTACAAAGAAAATAAAAGTGCAGCCACTGTGACCATGAAGCTACAGCTGTTCATGATGTACACCATAATGAACATGATTAATACAATCGTCTGGAATTTATTATCTACTGTGAAGGAGATGTGGATACTTTTGGGTGTAATTGCAAAGAAAATTTAACTTTCTTTCTAAAGAATTCTCCCTGAAATTAACTTTTTTATTATTATTATTTAAAGTGAGTGAAGTTGCATGAAGAACACAACAATAGCTATTAAAACTTTGACAGATGTTCTGCTCTGGTGAAATGTGAAACTGTGTTAATTTTAACTCAAATAACATAGAGATAAATTGAGCATGTCAGAACTTTTTGTTACAATACTTTTGCAGACTGAAATACTTCTTTGTATTTTTTCCCTCCAGAAACTACTTTGTTTCAAAATTGTAATTATTCTATAATAAAAACCTGGAAAAATGAACTATGATGGATTTTTTTTTTTTTTTTTCTAGAATGGGTCTTTCATAAAGTATCTGAAAGCATCAAGATTTGGGGAAAAATAAAATCATCCTAGAACTAGAATTTTCATCCCCATTGGATCTCTACTTAAACAGTCATCTTGCAAAGGTGTTTTCACCTTGGGAATGGTCAAGTCAGCTGCCTGCTCCCTTGATGATAATAATGTACATCAGTTCTCTCAGTTTTCATGAAATGGAGGATGGAATAAGTCACTGCAAAATATATCATTACAAGATAGTAAAAATACTGGGTTTATGGATTTTTCTTATATAATTTTCTGTGTGTTTTAAGACCTGTATCTTCCGGGTTCTGCAGTAATGGCTGTTCTTTGTCAAGATTTAATAATCATCAGGAATCCTTAACATGTTCTTTAAAATATTTCTCCATTTTTTTGCTTCATAAGACTACACATTCTGTTACAGGGGAACTGGGAAAAAAAAAACAAACTCAAGTTTAGACTAGGTTTGGAAAATAGCTGTACTATGAGCAGGCTGGAGAAAGGTGAGTTTTCTGTCCCTCTTAGCTTTTCTAGGCCCTAGCAAAAATATCTGGGCTTTTCAGGCTCCTCTCTTCCTCCTCCTTTTAAGCAATCTTGTTCATAAATAACTACAAGGGACATATTTTCTTATAATAGAGAGTGAGTTGCGAAAGATTCAGTAGTCTCTGCTTTTCAGCCATGAGTGTAATTTTCCGTTTCAAGACTTTACCTACAGCCACAGCAGATCCTTTGTCTTTCAGCATCTAAATTGAGATTAGGTTTTTATCTAATGCAAAAATTCCTCAGTGGTATCTGCTGTTTTCTGAGCTAAAGAGGAGGTTACAGGAAATCACTACAGCCTGTTCTGGCTGCAAGAATCTGTGAAAAGTTTAGACCTGTTTTTAGTGACTATCTTGCCCATGAGGTTGCTCCTCCTCCCCCTTCCGGAGAAGACGGAAACTGCAAATGAAGTCATTTATCCCCCTTTGGCAGACTCCCAAAGCCCCGTGTCCCACATGCCTCAACCTGTGAAGCGATGAACAGCCTGGGTGACTGCTGTCTAGTCTATTGCACTCCCTCACGGTCTGGGCTGAAGCAGCAGCAGGCACAACCGGGGAGCTCCTGCTTTGCGTAGCAGTTGTCCAAGACACTTGGGGAGCTTCGGCACCATTGGGGTTAGCAGGGGATTTTTTTGTTTAAATCTTGTTTTAGTAGAGGAACAAATTAAAATGGATATGTGAAAGCCCTCCTGTTAGGCAGAATAGTTTAGACTCTGTTTTTGAGCTGTATTTTTATTAAGGGTATTAAAACTACAGAAAGAGTTTGTCATAGAGGCTGAATGTTACGAATATCTTAACAGGCAGAAAAAAGGATGAGTGAAGGCTTAGCAAACTAATATAGGCCTGGAAAATAAGATTTGATGGCCCTTTAATCACTGACTTTCTCAGTTTAGACAGGAAGATAATTTATTTTCCCAGTGCTCCAGTTTCCTTCTGTACAGTGGGGATAATAACACTACTTGAAATAAGCCTTGTAGGGAGAAATGTTAAATATTGGCAGTTGCTTACAGGTCTCAATGAAAGTATTATACTAGCTATTTACTTAGGGCAAGTAAATGCTATGTGTAAATAAAGAATTTCAAAGTAAAATAGGTTATAAAATCATGACATGGTAAAGCACTCCTCTGATCATAGGGTACCAGAGGACCTGTGGTATTTTATGAGACATCTGTACCATAAGCTAAAAAAACAATAGGACATTAAAGAGCCTTTGACAATCTTCAGAGGGAAAGGGGAGTTATCACCTTTACATCTGAAATTCCAGATAATTACATTTTTAATTAATCCAATTAGGGATGCTATTTCTCACTTCCTCTCCCAAAGTGCAGCATGACACCACTATGCATTATTGAACAGCTGCCTTACTTGACCCCAGAGATGGCTTTTTCTTGGTGGTGGATGAAACAAGCCACACACATTCTTTGACTAAATCAGAGAGATATTGTGACTAGCTTAATTAGATAATGCTCAAGAAGTGTTGTGAGATACTTGGATTAAAAGCATTATGTAAGACCAAATTCATTATGAGTATTAATACAATCTTGATCTAAACAGTAATCTGAACAAAGGGTAAAATAATAACAAGCTCTTTGTGAGTCACGTACAAAGTGCTTTGCTTCTCCATATAAAATATCTCCCACATCATTTAAAACATTTCTGTGGAGCAGAGCAGGGTAGCGCCATTCAGAAGTGACAGGCCAGATGTGAGTCATCGCTGAACTCCAGAACTCGCTTCTTTGTTCACAATTTAAGAACAAGACACCCTGTTCCCTATGACAGAGTTGCCTACAGGTGCCTTCGTGGAACAAGAAATAAGGAACCTGCCAGACGAGGTAGGGGGTGGTTGTTTGGTTTTGTTTTGAAGTCTGGGGGATTATATTAATTCCCTGTGCAGATCTTTGATGACATGGCACAACCATCCTTGTCCCTGTGTGAAATCCTGGCATTTCTGATATCAAGGAAATGTTCTCCTTGACTTCAGTGGAATCAGGATTTCCACCACGTACATGTTTCAGTATCATGTTCTTTCAGGTAAGGAAACATGGAAATGAAGGCAATTAGATGAATTTATGTAGCCATGTAGTCGATTTCCCTACAAAACCAATAAAAATCAGACTGAAGTGAACTGACCTACAAAAGTGTCTTGACAGTTAGGTGGCCAGCACAGGTTTCCACTGCAGCTTTTTTCTTGGTAAGCTTTCTACATTCTGTGAATAGCTAGCAAATTTGGTATCACATTTATTTTAATGAAATCTGAATGCATGGAGATTGGATTTCTACGTCTAAGATTTCTATATTGCTAGGGTAGGTCCTTCTGCTTAAATACATGTATCTATATTATACTGAAGACATCTTCTCTAGGATGAACATGAGTTGCTTCTATGATCTGCACTAGCTCTAAGAGGAGTCTACAGTAACTAACTACATTAAGTCACGTGAATTTTGTAATTTTGTAGTTACTTTTTAGTAAGTATATTATTTTAATGAAATGGGGAAAGTTATTTAATGTTACTGAGCTAGTTGCAATAGAAATGTTAGCACTGAATTGTGTTTTAACTTTAGAAGCAGTGTATCTCTGCACACTCCTTACTTTGAGTACTACCTAATGAAATATTCAAACTGAATAACCATTTTCTTTTCAGGTACTGGACACATATCTCTAACGATTACTCTTCACACAAACTCCACTTACAAGGCCAGATTTCCACATGCAGACTTCCTCGTTATGTAAAACTTGAGCTGACTGCCTAAAGCTTAAGCATACAAATGACATTCTGAACATTTAGCTCTAGTCTTTTTCTTTCTGTTTACTTCTGTGCTTCATTATAATGAGATACATGTTTTTATGCATCAGGGATTATAATTACTTGTGTCCACAGAGCAGCTCACCAGAGAATATAATTATTGCTTACGTGTGGCTCAAGGCAACAATTAGACTGGAAAGTCTGACACGGTCATGACTCTTACATTTTAATTCGTCCACCTCCTGGAAGCACCTCACAGATTACCTATTCCTGTCCTAATTTTTCAATAGAAAGCGATTAATCTCCTGCCTCTGTATCTCGTTCCTCACACCTGAGAATGAAGTTCACCTTACTCACAAAGACACAGAGCTGTCTGAATTGTCACCTGGTGCAGGAATGGGCATAGCACACAAGGCAGCTGGCAATGCATGCAGCACAGCCAAAGTCACAGAAAATTCTGAGGCCACAGAGACATGACAGATATTGCTGGGTACACAGGGATGGACGGCATTCTCATTTTTTGGGACAATTCAAGCAAGGTCTTGGGGCAAGCTAGGTATTTACCACAGCTGGGGAGACTTATTCAGGCTGCAGGTGACATATCCTTTCCTCATGTAGATCAAGATTCAGTTTGACGAACTGAGGACTCCTTCAAAACAGAGGCTACCAGAGAGCCTGCACCATGTGCTCTCTGTAGGTGTCATGCATGCCCATCTATTTCCAGGTCTAGAAGTCAAAAGCCCCTTTAGCATGGGAAGGTGCTGGACTACTCCTTACTCACCTGCAGAATGGGAGCAGAGGAAGGCTGCTGCCCAGCATAAATACCCATTCCTGTGCTGTTACACCAGCCTGTGCACTGCTGACACTTCTAGCTTTTTCTATTTTCTGTCTGGTGCAGTTTATTTTCCTCAGAACTCTCACGCTTCGGCACAAGTCTCCAGGCTTTAACACAGTGTATCTGGTAAGGCATTATGATTTGTGCTATATGTTAGGCTAAACCAAACAAGTTAATCTATCAGCCACTAAAAGTTGGGAATGTCTTTTCTTTGCCTATTACTCGTGAATTCTGGGCCTCCAAATCACTGAAAAATATCTGGTACTCAGGCTTTCCTGCTGGATTACTCTAAGTTTGTGTGAAGATTTTCCTCCACAGCACAGAGCCCTGACCATCTCAGAGCTATATTGCAGGGCATGTATGCACAAGCTTAATTTGGGAACTACAGACCTAGCTGTAATGCAAGGGTTGGCCAAGATTTCTCCATAAGGCCTTGGAAAGGTATATGAGCTTCCAAAGATATGGCCATCATGCTCTCCATGCTATGACCGAGTGAACAGAGGACCCATTTCTTCCTGTATATTCATGCAACTTATTATAAACCAATAATAATTTCTCAGAAATTTGTCTCCATTACAGAAATGCTGGAAGTGGTAAGAGTGAATGTGCATGTTGTAAATATTGCTCATTCTACTTTAATATCTCCTAGTAATAAATGTTCACAAATAAGCACAAATTAAGCCCATTCTGCATATTTTAAATTTATTTTACTTGCTTTTTTTTAATAAGACTTATGTCTCACTATACGATTTTAAGTGGTTTTATAAAATTGCTTCAAAAGAGATGATTCTATAGAATTTGCATACACTTGATAAATATCTTTGGAAGTATTTGTTCTTGTGCATCCTTTTAGTTAGAGAATAAAGACTGCTTGAACTTCTATTGAGACAATTCCTGATGCCAAACAATAAAAACCACATCATTAAAAGAAGATTTAAAGATGAGAAAAAAAGCCTTTTCATGAGAGCACAAGTCTTGAATAATAACTTCAGCTCCAACAGTGAATTCTTAGTTATTTAATGAAATCCTAGTAAGCAGTACTTTATTGCATATGTGTCAGGCTTTTTCAGGAAGAGAAAATGAACTTTGGTCCTAATCTGTGCTCTGGGGGTGAACAGCACTGGGAAAATATTATAGCAGGGCATTTCAAACTTAATTTGCTCAGTTGTTTTTGAAGGTAGCTCAGGTGCTGATAACAGCAATTCCTAGTTCTCAGGCTGTGCACGTATGCATGAGAAAATGTGTCACTGTCCTTTCCTTCACCACCCACTGGTTATGATCATTCATGTCGATACACAGTATGGCTACCCAGCTCTCTCCCCTGCATCACTAACTGTGACCCAACTGCAGACCTCACCCACCTCCCATATTTACCCCACACCCTTCTTTCCCATCACACACCAGCCCCATGCTCAGCCAGCAAGCTGGAGTCTGGACACATGCTGGAAATGCACGTCCTCCTATGCCCCAGCACTGTGGCACAGGGGATGGTGTCAGGACAGTTTCGGTTGCTGACGGGTGCCCTGGTGCATGGCAGTGAGCCACCCTCATGATCACCACCTGCCCCTTCCATGCAAATGCTCAGGTCAGCATCTTCATGGCTGCTGCTCTGAGACGTGACTGCACTGTCAACAATACCTGTAGCCCAGCAGGGCAAGGTCTGCAGTAATGCATTAGGCTGCTGAGGTCACAATTCCTCTCACCTTACCCCAACTTTCTAAAGGTTAGAGATCTACACACTGATCTGTTCCTTTTCCAGCTAATGGAAGGAGACAAGAACAGCTGTGCTCAGAGCTGAAGCTCCAGGTGGACCTCACCACTCTCCAAAGGTGCCTGTCTTCCACCTACAGGGACATCAGTTGGCTAACACTAACTGCATGTGGCATAGCCAGGTCTCGAGAGTCTGCAGAGACAGAGCTTGACCTTAATGTGCACCAAAATGTTTTTAGCATTAACAGAACCTTTCTCGGCAAGCAAGTTGTTCTACGTAAGAAAAGATCAGCATACAGTTCTCCCAGAATTCAGTCCTAATACTTTAAATTTCCTTTGCAGAGTTTCAGATGCAAAGCAATGCAAACAAAAGAGTGTTCTCAATTATAAAGACATATTGTCATTAGAAGATAATGAAGTAACTTTCTAAACCATTTTACAGCAGTTTGCCAATAGCACAAGCCCAGACTGAGCTAACTCAAAAGGACTATAAATACTGATTTCTGAAAATTAGTGAAATAAATAAAATCATACTAACATTATCTGAGCAAAATTAAAGTTGGAACCAAGAAAAACAGAAGCATATTATTTGCATTTCTCAAAGATTATTGCTAGAAGTATACTTATGTCTATAAGTACAAAGGGGAAATGGAAGCTGATATTATTCATAAATCAGCACATTTAAGGTAATATTACATAGGTAATGTCACTGAGTATTGATCCACTTAAAAGCCATAAAGCATAGAACAGTGCTCTCATTATATGAAGTGCTTCATGATAAATAAGGGAACCACTGAGTAAATCATTCTCATTCATAACCCACACAGGGGAAGATAAAGGAAATCAGTGGGACAGAAAACATCAGCTAAATCTGTCAGTGTTCAATATGAAGTTCTTCTTTAGTGCCAAATTAAACTTTCTCAAACTTTTTTTCTTATGTCATTACTCTTTGATACTTTAAGTTAAAGATGTATCCAAATAGAAAGCCTGTCATATCTTTCATTTGCAAATAAGAAATAATTTGAAATTTGTTTAAACACAATTCATCAAATGGCACATCTGGTATCAGGATGTGATTGTGAAGCCCTTCTTGTATAGTGAATTAATTTTGAGCTTTTTTTTGAGAAAAAAGTTTGCTTTCAAGCACTAGCATTTACTTTTTACAAATATACTCCCTGTACCTTATTTTTTTTCTTTTTATTTTTTTTTGATAGAGTTGTTTTGACTGATCTCACAGTTTTAAAAGACAGTGAAAAAGCTCTGTTTCACTGAAGTGGAAACCTTGATCAGGCATTGTTTTTTCTTCTTAAAGCTGACATAAGTATAGAAGCATGCGTCTCAGCACATTTACATCAACCTTTTCTTCTGCTCATGAACAAAGAACTAAGGTGTGGAGGAAGAAGATGAGGACTTCCTCTGGGACAAGAGAGAAAGACAGGGTTAAAAAACAATAAAACCTTCATAGTTTCTCCTTAAAATCCTTAGAACTCTGCCTCCCCCTTTGTTTCGCGGATGGAGGGTTTTGAGCTGACAGAGGTGGGTTAGCATAAGGATCATTTACTGAAATAAGGAAAAGTAGCTCTTCAGGTCAAATACTTCCATATCCTTTGCGTTTTTCAGTGGTTTATCAATACTGCCTTCTGAGACAACATGATTGCCGATTCCTGTTGCAAGATTATTGCTGCAAAAGGGATCAACTGACAAAGATTGCAGAGTATGTATTATCAATTTGTATGAGTCAAATCTTTGTTGGCAGCCACTGACATAACTGACATAGCTCATATGGTTATTCTTTTTTAAATTGCTGTAGGTGAAAGCCAGATTTAAACCCAAGTCTTGGAGGTGTTAAGTTTCATGGTTACCTACCACTTCAGTAAACAGCCAGCTTCATCAGTTCAGATTTCATTTAATCATGAGAAAAAAATCAAAGAATCTAAGATTTTCTTTCATCTGCTTATAAATATTTTGAGATCCATTGCAAAAAATCAAGGTACAGTAATATTACTGATTGATACTTACAAATTAAGCATCAGTGAAGAAAGGCACTGAAATGTCTGTAACTCCCCAAATTCTGAGAAGACTGGATTTCTTCTAAATTCTCAATTTCTTTTCTCAACTAACTTGGCCATGCTCAATAAAACTGAAAAGCTATTAAGCTAAGTTAATAATAAGCTAAGTGAATAAAGTTAATAACTATCAGAAACTGTCTGCTTTTTTGTTAGTCGGCTTCTTCACAATCAGCTGTAACCAACAGCCCTGGTGTCTGACTGTGAGTACTCTTGGCTCGTAATAGGTTCTTAGAGGAGAAATTTCAACATCAAAGTAACAAATGGTTTCCATGTAGCTTTAAATTTCCATTTTGCTTCCTTAAAACTATATAAGAAGATGGAATTTTATCCTCTCATATACCAAGCAAGAACTACGAAAATTTAGCAACAACAGTCTGGATAGATGGTTACACATAATACATTGAGTATTGCAATAGGATGTGCCATGCTATATAACACTATTCTATGATTCTATGCTGTGTACTGCAAATGTCATAAATCATTAAACCCTTAAAGGTCCTTAAGTAATTTACACAATTTACTGGCTAGTCCACAAGTCCGTGTTTCAGGATTAGTATTATACTGTTATGGGTTGTTGAACAAAGTCAGTGGTCAGTTCCCTTCTTTTTCCACCACCTTATTTTGTGGTTGTGATTAGCTATATCACCTAATGCCTTGTTGAACCTCCACTTCCCAGGTTTGTTACTATGTAGATATATTTCTATTCCCTATAGCCATGTATCCACAGAATAACATGAATTCTCTTTAAAATGTAGTGTCATTATGAATACTTAAGCACATAAAAACCGGATTCACAGGCCAGTAAATATGGAATCAAGTCAATCTCGGAGGCTATTGTAAAAGTCTTATAGTTTTTCTATTTAGGTTTGTATATTCATTGAGTTATATGATTGCATCATTCATAAAGAATACTGGGATCACATCCTGACTTTGTAATTTCTGCTGGCTTTGTAACAGTATACACTCCATCACCTTAGAAAAATAAGAAGGGAAAAGAAAGAGAATTGTGTTTTCTATTCATCATTGTTCAGCACACAGAATGTTACTCAGAACTATCTGAAGTTCTACCTGAAAATTTTAGCACTAAATGGTTATTGAAATACACAAAAAACACACAGGAAAATTCTATTAACTCAATTAAAATGGAAAGACAGATGTCAAACACAAAAAAAATCCCACAAATTATTAAATATTCCTTTCATATCATCATGTCCTTTAAGGAAACTGTGAATGTAGATCACCTCTTTGTTCGAGGAAATTCCAAGCCAAATGCTATTACTGCATTCTCTCATTTTAGAAGTTGCACAATGTCGAAATGTTTTATTCCTACAATTTATCTGAAATTTTATTTTTCAGTATGCCTCTTTGTACATGTTGAGAGATATGTTTTCATTAAACGAATGGAAGGAAAGAGGGCAGTAGGAATGAAAAATGAAAGTCAAGGCAAAAATAAACTATCTATAGTCATGTGTATCTGTAAAAATGCCAAGTATCCTTGACACTGGGATAATTGGCTTCTTTGTGTGAAAAAGGGTATAGAGGAGGCATTACCTCACTCAGAAGATGTATCAGCATTCACTGGTGACTCCCAGGCTTATCAGCAGCAGGAAGCCCACCTAGAGATGAGCTGCAGTTCAGCCACATCTTTGTGTCCCCTGCCCTGGTCACTCTTGTTACATAAAATCTCTGATGGTGTGACAAGCATAATGTGACTAGTCCTGCTTGTTTGGAGAGGTAAGACAGGAACAGCATGTCTTACATGGTGCTGGTGCAAACAGTGTTTATCTGGTTTATATCATGATTCCCTTGCATCACCCACTGATGCAAAGAATGCAATTAGACTCACCCTAAATGAGAAATCCTTTTATGTTACATCCATGAGCAATACTATTGTAATATAAATTACTGTCAGTGAACAAGGGATGGATAACCAGAGGCAATTTTCTGGTGTGCATTCCTCTTTTATTAATAATATCAATAAGCAAAACCACTTGTCTTCTTAGGCAAGCTGGGGAATACAAGGAACTGCAAGTGTTCATTAGCTCATTTACACAAGTACTTTTTGCTAAATAGGCACATATTCTTGTATCCTTACCGCATGAACAAGATAAGATTGCCGGAGCTCAAAAGAAACAAAGACAAGCCCAGAGGGACTGCAGATATTTATTTAATCATAGGACCATTTACCTGATTTTCTTAAGCTATTTGTTCACTTCAATTCAAACTCACTCATAACAAGGAATAAGCAATTCACCAAACTTTGAGATTTAGACATCAAAACAAGTGTGTTTTAGCTGACTGAGTAAATCAAAAGAAATTTCACAGTCTCTGGCACATTAAAAGATAAAATTCTCCCTTCCCTTCCCTTCCCCCACATGCTAACACCTTGTCTCCAGAAACACATCACATAAGAAAGAAACTTGTCAATTATCAAAACTTTTAACACAAGACTGGCATTAGACAGAAACATGTCTCAAAATTAATATAGGAAAGAAATATGGCAGTAATAAAGTCAGCTTTCTTTTAATATTTCCTCATTTTGGTTCTTGGTTTGCAATATCAGCATCTCTTTAGTCTAAGATACAAAGAAAGCTTCAGGATAATAGATCTTGCTTTAGGCACCGGCGTTTGAAGGGAAAGGGGCAATTTAATATTTTTAAGTTAGTGGAACTGCGTGTGGGCAGTAAGGAAGAGGGGCTTATATGGAGATTTACTGTGAAATAATTATGCTCCTGCAAGCTCTAAATCCCTCTCCTACTCACAATTAAAGGCATAGATAACTTTTTAATGTACATCAGCTGACAGTTCAGATGATGGAAAGCCAGTATCTATCCCTCTCTGTTTACTTCTTAACTCTATATGGGGAAAATCAGCCATATGCAGAATCCATTTGGGACAAAAAGAGCTTGACTAGCAGTGTAGAGATCATTTCCAGTATGAAACTGTTTCATCCATCAACTCTGTCCAGGAAGACACGACTGAATGTTTCATCTGTAGGCAGAGGAAGAGATATCAAAGGAGGAAGCAATAAGATCAGTGAGAAAGGGAAAATTCCTTTTGGGCAGAATTTCAAGCTCCTAAATGACTTCCCAAAAGCCTCTGTATGGATTGTTGATGGTTCTTTGTTTGTTTGTTTGTTTGTCCTTAGAAAGGTTAATTGCCAGAAAACTTGATTTCAACTTGCAAGTTTTCATTCATAGGGAGAGAAATGCAAAAGTAAAGGGTATAAGACATTAGCAGGTAAAATGAACCAAATCTTGAAGACTTTTTTCATTTGTGTTTTACAGCTTATACAAAACTCTAATCAAACCTCACAGAAGCTTTAGTATTTCAGGAATTTGGCCTTCTGTGTTTAGCTGTGAAGCTCTTACCTCCACTTATTAAACAGAAGTACAGTATTTATTTGTACATCTAAATTGTTTATTTCAGTAGTAAAGTTTATCCAGTCCACCAACAAAGGTTGCCTTTAATGCACATTACTGTTGTCTTCTAGCAGAGAAAGCTATGAAAAGGATCCTGCTGGGTCCAAAATATCCTATGCCTCTCCTCAAGCTCTTTGGAAGCAGAGAGGCTTGACCACTGCAGGAGCACAGAGTTACTGCCTGGGCGATTCCACCTGTATGACACTTGGATTGTCAGCTTAAGCACTTTTATAATCCTGCTCTGTGTCCTTGTGTTTCCTCTTATTTTACAGGATGCAAAAGGAAGACTGACAAACTAAACTGTTCAAATAATAATCCAAATTAAAAGTTTGGTTTGCCTCCAAAATATCTGTAAAAATATGCCAATTTTCATATTACTTTTCAGATTTCTGTATCCTTCCTCCTCCCCTTCTCTGTTAATTTCACAGGAGATTCCTAGCTGATCATTACTTGTCATAAAAATTTTGCAAGGAATATTTTTAAGGGGAGTTTTATGAAGATGGCTAGTAACATCTCAACTCACAATGACTACAGAGTAACTGGGGAGACCTACAGCTTGTCCTCCACCTATCAACATTTGTGGGTTCAAACCCAGATGCCTGATGTTTGAGATGTGCTGTACATGCAAAACTGCATGAGCCGGTTTGTACTTGCAGAGTCCATTTGCCCAGGTTATCTACTTGCCTGGCCCAGCAACTGCATGGAAGCCTGGTAGAGTCCTGCTAAAAGCTGAAAAGCATCAGCTCCTTCTGTTGACCTCAGAAGGAAACATAACAGTTTCCTGGGCCCTAACCCAAAGGCCCACCATTCTAAATGATATGTGGAAGGAGCTGAATGAAATTGATGCACAATCTTTCTTGAAAAAAGAGTCTATTCTGCCCATCTACTGATATTGGAAGTAACACCTTGACCTCCAAAACATTTACTGCAAGAGACACACAATCTACAATCTTCAGAAAATCTAAGTACCTTATGCAGTGTTACATCTCAGCGTTGAAACCACTGTGTCACTTGTGCTCCCTCAGGATTACATTTGTCTCAGTGAGACTGCCAGCCCACTAGGACAAACAAGTAAAGATGGCAGGTACTGATCAACAGTGAAATTACTTACTTCCTTTTTGTTCACTGACGCATGATTGAAGTGATTGAAGATTACCCTCCTAGAAAATAGTATCAAAAAAGCAGGTTCAGCTGATTTTCACCTCACTGGTTATTTAGGTGTATGTCTTTGCAACAGTGTTTTTATTTTTGTACAGAAAGGACTCTCACTTTCATCTTAAAAATTTATATCCATATTTTTTTAATCATCTCAATCACACCTGAGTAGCATATTTTTGTGCTTAAACATACTGTGCAGAGACTTGCATGAAGAAAAACAACAGAAGTAATTGTAATAATTCTTGGTTCTTGGTTCTTGCTTCCAGTTTCTATGCAGAAAGTTTTCACCATTCTTTTTATACAGTTTCTGAGTCTTGATGTTAATTTCAGTTGTTATTCATGTCTATTTAAATAAGAAGAAACTTCTTTATGCAGCAGTGGGTTTTTTTCATGTTAGACATCAGAAGATGACAACCTTTTGAAAAGATTTAAAAACATACTTCAAAATGAGATACTACTGCATTTGGTCTGGCTGAGGTGGAGTTAAATGTCCCCACAGTTGCCCTCCTAGTGCTGTGCTTTGTATTGGTAGGAAGAAAGATGTTGATAACATCAGTGTTCTGGCTACTGCTGATCAGTGCTCACACAGCATCAAGGCTGTCTCGCCAACATTCCCCCACTTCACCCAGTAGACTGGGAGTGAGGGAATCCTGGGAAGGGAGGTAGGCAGGACAGCTGACCCAAACTGACAAAAGGGATATTCCATGATGCCTGCTCAACAATAAGAGGAGAAAGTGAGGGGGGAAGATGGCATTCATTATTACAAAGTTTATCTTCCAGAGCAACTGCTACATGTGCTTAAGCCCTACTTCCGCAGAAGTGGTTGCTGATGGGAAGCAGAGAATAACTCTTTTCTTTTTCCTTTGCTTCCAGTGCCACCTTTGCTTTTGCTTTATTAAACTGCTTTTATCTTGACACACAAAGTTTGTCCCATCTTATTTTCTCCCCCACACCATCTCTCCACTCCCCACCCTCAGGAGGTGAGTGATACAGTGGCTTGCTGGGCACCTGACACCCAGCCAAGGTCAACCCACCAAAGCTACCAAATATTTTTAACATCTTAACATTTTAAATGTATTCTTAGCATCTTCAGAATCAAAAGTGGATTTACCTTTATAAATTTTGTAACAAAATAGTTTTTGAGGTATTTACAACTGGGGAATTGGAGAATTGGCTACTAAGCAGAAGATTGCCTTTGGTTTTGTTTTTTAATTTTTGAAACTGTTAGAGTATCATTCCATGTACTGTCACCAAAAAGCAACATCTAATCACCATGGAAGGTACTTTAGCTTCTAAGTGATTCTAGAAATTAAAAATCAACACTACCTTTATCATACAGGGAGAAAATAACAAAGAAGATAGAAATATTTCCTATGTACAGGTTTTCCCTGTGAGTTTTGTGGAGGCTTAGAACTATTTTAAGAGCTTCTTATTTCATTGTTTTAAACTGAAAATACAATCTACATTTTACTATCTTTTTCTTTTTAGCTTGAACTGTTCTAGTCATCTAAAAATCCACTGTTCACAATTTTCTGACATTAGTAACTCAACATTTCTTTTCAAGGACTTGCTTTGAAAACTCGCTGCCTAAGCCTTTTTAAAAGTCTGATTTGAGTTGCACTTATGATAGTGAAGGACCTGTCAGATTTTCAATTATAAAATTTTATTTTCAAGGACATGTACATCATCTTTGAATTCATTCAGGGACATCTGAATAATCCTTTTAAGGTTTCCTATATTTGATGGGATTTTTCAAGGTTTCTGTGAGCTACTTAGATATTTCACAGGGGCTTTCTTAGCCCTGTGGTGCAAGCTTACTGCATATAACTCATGAAACTGTAATTTAAGCATAGAAAATCAGTATGGGATGGCATTTGACACAGTACTCCAGAGCAATTTTTTCAGCTACAAATGGTACAGTAACTTTATTTGGAAGTTCTTTTAGAAAAGTGTAAGTACTCTGTCCTGCAAATGTGCAGAGAATTTAGAGTTGTGGAACAATGGTTTGGACACATGCTAAAACCTACTCTAATTTATAATCAATTTTCTCTAATTACCCAGTTTTTGAAAACTGAATTAACATCAGTGCCTCAGTGGTTTTGGAAGATATAAATAGTAGCGTTGTATATGGCCTTTCATTTCACCACAGAAGGAGAAAAAAAACACTGCATAATTTCAACCCATTGAAATAAGTCCTTCAGGAAAAAAGGGAAGTAAGGCCCTGTAAAATTTACACTACAGCTAACGAGGTTTGAGGGCAATGTAAATGGAAAGCAGCCACTTTTAAGAGAGAAAGGCAAATTAGTGGAAACAAACTTCCCCTTGATACCCCCAAATTTTTTGTTGCTTCATGTTCTCTGTCAGCTTTGCTAAACCCTTCCCTTATGCTTTACTGAAGAGATTTTTTTCATCTTACTCTCTACATTTAAAGGAGTTTGCTATCTTCTCTCATTGACCTATTTCAACTCCTAATGGAGTGTCTAATGGCTAAGAAGTGACCTATTTCCTATGGAAGATTAGCTGAAGCCATCTTGAATATGATCACTAACACTTGAAACACTAAATACTATAATTTGAATTTTTGCTTTGAACATAATAAATAAGAAAACCTAATGGATTATCTTGATAAAACATTTATACACATTGAAGAAGGAAAAACAAGTAAATATCTATAAAAGCAGCTGGGTTAAACAGCTGGCAATACTTCTGTGCAAGTTAGTTGCTCATTAATATCTTTGTTAATCACATGGGTCAAATAGGACAACTGACTTGATTAGACAGTAAAGAAGCTGGAGGTGAAAGTTTAATTTTTCACTCTATAGTTGATTCCCTGTCTCACTCATAAAATTTAAGCAATGCCACATTCTTATCAGGCAGATGCAGAGGACAATAGGATGCTCAGCTACAGCAGTAATGAAGGGTTCAGCAGTGTCTATGAGCTGAAATAATAAGCAATGGAGAAGACAGATGCCAGCAAGCAATCTCTAAGTAATATTAGAATCTTAGAATCATAGAATAGTTAGGGTTGGAAAGGACCTTAGGATCATCTAGTTCCAACCCCCCTGCCATGGGCAGGGACA
>JANHGB010024119.1:16499-27949 GCA_026283785.1 Coracopsis vasa | reverse complement strand
AACGAAGGAAGGAAGGAAGGAAGGAAGGAAGGAAGGAAGGAAGGAAGGAAGGAAGGAAGGAAGGAAGGGCAACCCAAGAACCCCACACAGTAAGTCAGGAACAGGGTTAAAACAAGCCAGCTGCAACCAGATGGAGCTTAAATGGAGTTTAGTTTGCTGGTCACGGCAATTAACACCAATTAGTACACTCAGGACCCTGCCAGTATCTGAGCTTGGGCTGAGTTAGTTTTCAAGCAAGTTTCAGTATTTGCGTATTAACTTCCAAGAATCAAAGCTGACATAGAGCTAACACCCATGTATTTTGCAGTTTTGAAGCACAGAATTTCAAAGCAACTCCACCTGTTAGCGTCAGGATCTTGCAGACAAATTATCTTTTATTTTGTACTGTTTCTAGGAGCTTACATCTGAAGGTGCAATTTGGTACCTTCCTGAACTTGCAAATGTAGTGAAAGAGTATTTTAGAAAATGTGAATGTGTCTTCTCTGCTGCATGTTTCTTATTGATTACATAGGAAAGACGTTTCTCCTCTTTTCAGAAGTTATCATATGTTCAGTGAAAACAATGTTAGAACAGACTATCCTGGACTATGATCCCTTTATCACTGGTGATCTAGTGCTAGGAGCTGTTTTCTTTTTCAGACATCATGTTCAAAACATAAAAAAGACAACACAATGAATATGTTCCTAATATTGCTTTCCTGGGTAAATAAATGTTATCCTTCCAGACAAATATTTTTAAAGGAAAAATCTTTTAGTACATGAGAAAAAAATCGTAGATTGTGGTTCATATTTTGTGAAAGTTTGGCAAGGGCTGTTGTAGAAATATGCTGTCAGAGAGGTGATATACTTGCACAAGACCCAAATACCTTCAAGGTTTCATCAATTTATACAGTTTACATTTGAGAATATATCCTGAATCAACAGTTATGAATATGGTTGCTGTCACACTGAAACTCTCAGTGATAAAGTCAGATATTTCTTGTCAGATTTCCAACTATCATATATTAGAATGCAGTCCACCTCTGTTATCTTTCCTTTATCATAATCTTTAACACCCCTTTAAAACACAATGGTGGTGGTAGAACCTATTCTTCAGCTAATAATGTGGAATTCCAGACCTACAAAGGAAACAGCATTTAATTTAAGCTTATTTGATAAAGGTGTCAAATAAAGCATAATCTGTGTGGCAGAAAGGCGTTAATTAGTAAATACTTAATCTCTGCTCACCATTCAGCCTTTCTAATGCAAGTGAAGTATGTGAAAGTGAAGTAATTTGAAAATTTTGGGCCTGAACAGCACAACTAGAAAGCTGCTGGACAGTAAAAAAAGTAACAGCCACTGTGACTAGATAGGCAGTGTTAAAAACTAAATGGCAGAAAAAGAATTTTACTCTTCATTGTTTGGAGCAATTTTAATTAGGCAAAAGAGTAAAGAAAACTGCAGTTGGTCCGCTAAGGGGCAGGTGCTCTTTAGAAACAGCAGCATCATTTACAGAGAGGATTACTGATCGCATAAATGGAACTGGATTGCTGGAGAGTCATGTAAATCTGAACAAACTTCTGGAGGACACTGAGAAACAAATTGATTATAAAAGCTTACAAGCTTCAGAGAGAAAGTGCATCTCAAGGTATCAAGCACCACTATCTGATATGCAGTCAGTCACGCCATGCTTGGCGTTTAGGAGCATTTGTAAATGGCAGCAATGTCATAGGTCTAGGTGTTAAAGCCTTGCTGGTAACACGTTATTGAGTCAGTTCCCTGTAGTAAAATTTGTTCCTGACTTTTTCCTTGTAAAGAATATAGAATTACATTTATAATACTATTACAGAGGCCTCCTATGGAGGTTTTGTACTTCTCAAATTCAGGAAAGTCAATCTTAAGTTTCATTTCATTATTTGCTTACAACAGGTAGTACAGGCAATTATAAATAGTGCATGTCTGAACTTTACAGTTCTTGATTTTGCAATTTAAATAAGCCTTTATTGGGTGTTTCACTGCTAATATTGTTATTGTAACTTATTATTTTGAGAAAGAATATCAACCATGCAGCAGCAAATAAATATAGAAAAGATAGAAAAATGAAAAAAAAATTATATACTTTCCCTGAACCTATTGAGTATGTCTGATCTGGTTGGTCGGTCTGCACATTTGCACTTGGTCTGGTACTTCTGGAAACGCTGGATTTACTGCCTGTGCAAATAAGGTGTGCCTATAGTTTTTTCTTTGTCTTTGGAGCTCAGGAAGGAGTAGTCAGGAATAGTCTTCTCTGGTTTCCATCTTTCCAGACCTCTCTTGAGATCTGATCAGGATCATCAGTAGAATGAGCTATTTTCTTTGACTCTAGAAAGCAGTGCTTAGAATAATATGTCCAGTCTTAGCACAAGTAGAAGCATTTCAGTGTACAAGTGATTAAGGAGTATTATCTAGATTAAAAGTGGAACATAGATCTTCCAGAGAGCATACCTAATACAGATTTACTTTTAGTTTCAGTACAAAACGGTTCGATTCATCAAAAGGATGCAGTAAATGATGATGATTTTGAGCCATATCTAAGTAGTCAGACAAATCAGGTAAGTGAGCATTGTTTACTATATTGAAGTTAATTTTGGAGTTCAGCTGACTTCTAGACTTAATTTTTGGATGACATTTCTTAGCATTACTTGCTTGAATATTCATTGAATTTTTTTTTTTTTTATCCTTGTCTTATCATACAGTATCTTAAACAGGTAAAATCTTGTTAATCATTCTGGAAAAGATTAAATTTAAAAGCATGCTCTGATGTGTTCTGCTTTTGTGCTTGTGCTCTGACTTCAGAAAAATAAAGTTACAAGAAGCTTGAGGAAAAAAAACAAACCCAAAGACCAAAACGCAAACCCTAAATCAAAACCCCATGCCTTAAACTTGCAGTGAGATCATCATTTATTGGATACAGTTCAAAACAACAATTTAATTGGCTCTGAGAAAATATTAACTGCTTGGACATGATTTCCTTTGAAGTTCGTAGAGGTAGCTCACAGTTGATGGCAAAATAGATTGAAGCTTAATATTACTACAGCTTAGTTACAACTCTTCTGCCAGGAAGTTAATGAGCAGTAAATTGTCTCTGTAGTCAAAAGCTAATACTCGTTAAGTTTGTAAACTGTAGCAGTTTTGAAAGAGGGAGAAAGTACAAATTATTAAAAGGCTTTGAGAATTTTGCTTGCATTCCCATTGTGGTTTTTTTTTAACTAATGCAACATGAAGGAAGCGTCAGCTAGAAGATGATAATTTTGCATTTGTTTCCCCAAAACAACATCAGAAATGATATGGGGGTAGTCCTTCAAGTGTCTTTGAACTTTATCTTCTCAAGAAGTAAATTCTGTGGTTTTCCATGAGTCTTGGGAGTATGATTTGAATTTAGCTAAAAAACTTTGTTCTGCTAGATAGTACTTAATGTCCATTCTCAATAGTGTAGAAATGTTATGGATTGATTGTTGTTCCTTCTGAAAGACAGGCATTCTTGTATCCTTTTCACTATAATGTTCTGGCAGGAAGCAAGAAACAGCTAGAAGTGAGAAATTTAACAAATAACTAAGAATACAAAAACTTTACGTCGTAGTTGCAGCTATTTTTCTGTGTTTATGAAATTACAGTTGTTAAGACTATCTTTTTTTTCCTTTTTTTTTTTTTTTTCTTTTAGTAGCTTGTTACTTTCTTCATACTGTTGACATGGAGGCATTTTAAGCTTAGATTAGTTACTAAAAATAAAGATAATCTATTACAAAATTGGAGCTCCTTAGTGCTTTGAAAAGGTCTCTTGAGGAAAAAATGGCCATATCTAATGGATACCTTGTGCATCTTTTACATTAGGAGGAATGGTGGAAGTTACAAACGCATTCATGTAATCCTTAAAAATGTTTTGGACTGCAATACGGTTTATTTGGTCTTTTTCCCTGAACGTAATTGCCTATATTGCTGATTTTTGTTCTTATTTTCTTTTTCAGAGTAACAGCTATCCACCAATGTCAGACCCATATATGCCTAGTTATTACGCTCCATCCATTGGATTTCCGTACTCTTTAGGCGAAGCAGCATGGTCAACTGCAGGTGATCCTCCAATGCCATACTTAACAACTTATGGACAGATGAGTAATGGTGAACACCATTACATACCTGACGGTGTATTTAGTCAACCTGGGGCATTAGGAAATACCCCTCCATTTCTCGGGCAGCATGGATTTAATTTTTTTCCTGGGAATGCAGACTTCTCTACATGGGGGACAAGTGGATCTCAGGGACAATCAACGCAAAGCTCTGCTTACAGCAGCAGCTATGGCTATCCGCCTAGTTCTCTTGGGAGAGCCATAGCAGATGGACAGGCTGGGTTTGGCAGTGATACTCTGAGCAAGGTGCCTGGGATTAGCAGCATTGAGCAAGGCATGACTGGACTGAAAATTGGTGGAGATATGACAGCCGCTGTGACAAAAACTGTAGGCTCAGCTCTTAGCAGTACAGGTATGACAAGCATTGCAGCAAACAGCGTGCCCCCAGTTAGCAGTTCAGCACCTAAACCAACCTCATGGGCTGCCATTGCAAGGAAGCCTGCTAAACCTCAGCCGAAACTCAAGCCTAAAGGTAATGTGGGCATTGGGGGCCCTGCTGTACCACCACCACCTATAAAACACAACATGAATATTGGAACTTGGGATGACAAAGGGTCAGTAGTAAAAGCACCCCCAGCCCAACCAGTACTGCCTCCTCAGACTATAATCCAGCAGCCTCAGCCATTAATTCAACCACCACCACTGGTGCAAAGCCAACTGCCTCAACAGCAGCCTCAGCCACAGCAACCACAACAGCAACAAGGACCTCAGCAGCAGGCCCAGCCTCACCAGTTGCAGCAGCAACAGTTGCAGAACCGCTGGGTAGCTCCTCGTAATAGGGGTGTGGGCTTCAGCCAGAATAATGGAGCTGGTAGCGAGAACTTTGGTTTAGGTGTTGTATCCGTCAGTTCCTCACCTTCTGGTGTGGAAGTGCACCCAGTGCTGGAGAAACTAAAGGCCATAAACAACTACAATCCCAAAGACTTCGATTGGAATCTGAAGAATGGACGTGTGTTTATAATCAAAAGTTATTCGGAGGACGATATTCATCGCTCCATTAAATACTCTATCTGGTGTAGTACTGAGCATGGTAATAAGCGCTTGGATGCTGCTTACCGTTCCCTGAATGGAAAAGGCCCACTCTATTTACTCTTCAGTGTGAATGGCAGTGGACACTTTTGTGGAGTGGCTGAGATGAAGTCTGTTGTGGACTACAATGCATATGCTGGTGTCTGGTCTCAGGATAAGTGGAAGGGGAAGTTTGATGTCAAATGGATCTTTGTCAAGGACGTTCCCAATAACCAACTGCGGCATATTCGCTTGGAAAACAATGACAACAAACCAGTTACCAATTCGAGGGACACTCAAGAGGTACCCCTAGAAAAAGCCAAGCAAGTGCTTAAAATAATTGCTACTTTCAAGCATACCACCTCAATCTTTGATGACTTTGCACATTATGAGAAGCGTCAAGAGGAGGAGGAAGCCATGCGTAGGGTAAGAAATCAGCGTCATTACAGTAGCTCTTCTGTTTTTTCTGGTTTTGGAAACCTTGTTTTTCATACAACTGGAACTTAAGTGTGTGAGTGTTGAATCAGAAAGTGGTGCTTTTTACCCAGGGTGTCTGTACTTGATATAACTGGCTCTTAATTTCATTAAGATTGCAGTTGCTGTAACTTGTTTTGTTAACACAGGTATGTGTTTAACCGCAGTACTAACATAGGCCTGCACAAGTGGCCTTCTGACATGTTTCACCCTTCAAAGTAAACAAAACCTGAATTGAGTGTATTATCCATAACTCAGGTATTTTAGTTTAGATGTTTACTGTTTCTAGATAATAAGGACCAGAAATTACAGGAGAAGCTTATTTTATTTAACATACCAATTCAAATTCTGCTTTAATGAAATTTTAACAGCATGATTACTGTGAAAAGCAGGTTTTCTCCTTGATTCAATTTGTCTTTTGTACAATTGTGAAATAGAGAAGTGACACAGTGATGACTTATACAGTGTCAGAATAATCTGGACATTTGAATATGTCAGAATAATTTGACATTTCTGATAGTTAATTTCCTAAAAAATAAAATTAAAGAGTAATATATAGTTAATGTCTGCAAAGAAGAGTATACATACGATAAATCTATACAGAAACTTTTTTGTATTGGAGAAACTTCAGATAACCAGACGAGCAAAAAAGGCATTTAATTTAGGCTGCTCTGTAGTACTTTGTCTTGTGTGTACTTTCCCTACTTGTGTTCACCATTGTCCACAATATTTACTTTTACTATATTTATTTTCCCTTCAGGCTTGCTAGTAACTAAATGATATGATTTGTGTTATGATTAGAAACATTTCAGGAGCTATTGTACCTGTTAGATGATGTGCAAGTATGCAGAAATGGGAGTTTGCATCAGTGCAGTTGAGTGGTAGTGCTCTCTGTTCATCCTGTCACACTACCTACATAACCACCCCCCAACCCAAAAATCTAGGGTTTATACTAGTTAGGGGCCTTGTGGGATGTGAAGTCTTGAAGTTCACTTCTTGAAGCTGCCACAATTTTGGCTGCGCAAGAAGTTCACCCGCTTCACAGTCTCCTTAACTTCTGTTAGGTTTCTAGTACTGCAGTGGTTCCACTCTTGTACGTTCCTAATCCTTCAACACACGTGTTGCATCTTATAAACCAGTTGTGCATGCACAAAATCAATTTTGTAGTTTTATTGCCCAGCTCTGCAATAAATTGTCACATAGAAAGATTTTGTTGTTTGGAGACAAGATGACTATCCCAGTTGGGCATGTAATGCCTTTTAATTTTTTTTTCTAGAAAGAAAACTCAATATGCCCTAAATCAGTATTGTTACTTCCATGCTATCTTGATGGTGGAAGAATGGGCAACGTTCTAAACTATATATTCAATGTAAGGGGAAACTTTGGGGTTTTAGTACAACTTCATTGTGATTTTGGTAATGTTTCAGGACTAAGGCTATCATCTTTCTCTGTGTCATTCATGTTTCAGTATTTTCTTAGTTTTTGATGGTGTAAGACACCCCACAAAGGACTGGTTTGCTTCAAAAGTGTGTACTTTTGTGAAAAAACTTATCAAAGGAGTTATAATTCAGACATGCCCTAGCAACTGAGAAAGATGTGTTCCGTTTGTGGTTTTGTTTCCTCAGTAGTAGATAAAGCCACAAAATGTAATGGAGAGGGAGAACGCTGTTTCTGTATATGCTTAACTTAAAATGCAGAGTACAAAATTCAGCATTTAGTAGGTCTCTAACTAGGTGACTCTAATTATGCATATTTGTGTAATATATAACATTGCTCTTTCTTTTAATACCCTCAGGGAACCATATAGTACCTGTGTGACTCAAGTACTGAACTCTGCATTTGTCTAAGTTACCTTTGCCAATACTATTGAGAGAAAACATACTGGTCAAAGATACTAGGCATTGATTCTTCTACAGCATCGTGCAAACTGTTTTTGTGACAAATGCTAAAAAACTACTTTAGAGCTGGATATCTGGTTGTAAGGTTTTGTCTTTGTAGATGGATTTGAGATTTACTTTAAGCAAATGAATATGTATTTAAAATATAGGAAGTCCAAATTAAGCTACAGTTACTAAGAGTTCACCTTTATCATTCTCTTATGATTATTGATGTTAAACCTCTAGGTTTCTTCTGTATCACACAGTGTACAAGCAACCCGTCTTTAAATTGTAAACATGCAATTGTTAACTCTTCTATGATTCAAGAATAGTTTGGAAACGCAACAATTAGTATTGTAAGCCCTGGTTTACGGTTAATTGAGTAATCCTTTATTACCTAGTGCCTGCTAGGCTTTTATGGAGCTGTATTTAAATTTGTGTACTTTCTACTGCCAGTAGAACTGTGTAAATTAAGTTCATGCCCATTTTCTGTGGCAGCTGGGGCAGTCAGTTTCCAGTGCTTTGGTCATGAAAAATATGTTTACTGCTTTTAATAAAATATTAAATACACCAGGCAGTAGTAGTCATTTACATGTTCCTTGAAGGTTCAGTTAATGTTTTGTTGTTGCATAGATGGTAGCAAACTTTCATACAGCCAGTGATCTAAACATAGTAAACAGCATGTGATTTATGGATTTAATTTACTTTATGACTGTTCATCATTCTAGCTAACTTACTTTAAAATAATTGGTTGTAAAAGTTTAATCTTAACAACTCAGGGGGATCAATAATTAATTTCCAATATGACCTAGCAGTATGTTTTATTAAAATATGGCAGCATAGTTATAAAAGTGCGATGAATAATATGTGACTAACATGAAACTTCAGTCACTTTGCCATTTGATAAAGGTTATTTGCAAATGACTAGGAATAGTCTCTTTAAGTGTAAATATTAGAACTCTGGTGTCTGCCACTATTTGATGTGATCCTGGTGTCAGGAAGGTACCTGCAGTTGGGATTGGAACCAAATTGTGCAGTAACTATTCACACTTTTCTTATGGCTCAGGTTTCAGTGTTCTATTTTAAACATACAAGTGCTGTGATCTTTCACCAAAGGAGCTAAGAAATCTGTGAAGTTCTTCATGAGTTCTCTCAGTAAGATATTGAAGTAATCTAAAATTGCATTAGTCCTTAGTTTGACCTGTTGCTTTGTGGTGTAGATGTGCATATTTGTTTGGAGAAAAAAAGAAGTTTGTATTAGTAGTTATGCACCTGATCTTCAGTAAATACATGGATCAAAAATAAATGTGTCTCTTATTAAAAATGCAGCTGTTGGAAGATTATACCTAAGTAAGGTATAATCTTCAGATGGTGGCATGTTAACCCGCAGTTACCTCTTGTCCAGGGATGACTTTTATTGCTTTTTGGTGCGCAGTTCTACTTTTGTAGCATATCATAGAAAAAAAGATCATGGCTCCATGTAACTGTAAAACACTTTAGATGTTTTTCTTAGTGAGATAGTTCAGAAAAACAATATAATTTTTATCCATGGGGAAGATAGAGGAGTTCAACATGTATTTGTTTATCTAATTTGCATTTAGAATGTTTACTTTTCAGGAAGCCTTTGAGTGACAGATAAATAGCATTTAAAATATTAGCTTTCTCCTGTTGTACTACATATCTTGTAATAGGAATGCAGATATAGCTGAAACTGTCGAAATGAGTATATCCTCTGCCCCCCTTCTGATACTCATATAATTGGTTGTTAATCTGGCTGCAGTGTAACTCCTTTCCACTCCAAGTTATTGCTGACTTTATGCTTGATTTGATATTTCTTAAAAATATATTGAAGGAAGGAAGGGAGAGGACTTCCATCAACTGCAGGCACTTCTTCCTCCCCCAACCATCAACTGTTAGGTTATAATTTCAAAGTCAGATATAGGTAGATCCACAGTCCTTGTACGAGCCAAGAAAAACAGGTAGTTGAACAACATTTTTAATGTAGTTAAATGATAGTTGTACCAGATGACTTTATAAAGTTTGTGTATTTGCATCTAAGAGAGATTCAAACCGGCAAATGAAACAGGTTGTTTAATACCTACTGAGAAACTTGTACATTTCCTATGTGCTTTTGATGATGTTTCAAGGACTATTATTTTTAAGTTTCCTCGAACTTGCTGTTTATCTACAGCTTCATAAATGAAAGTGGCATTGCAGGTCTCATGTCTGTTTTAAGAAGAAAGTAGAAAGAGAAGATACGTTTTTGTTCTCTTGATAATGATGAGTATGCACTCCTTGTCTTGGGAGAAGAGGATTATTTGGCTAGTGTAATTTTAGACATACTGTTCCAGAATTTTCATCCCACGGTGATGTGCTTATTTACCATGTCTTCATTTGCTTTTGTATCTTTAGTCTTTTGGAAAAGCTAAAAATGACCTGCAAATTCTCATGTTACAGACATAGGGATTTCAAGTGTGCCTGGTTTTGGTGCATTTGGTGAAGTCAGTTGTTTCTGTTCAGAGGCAGGTTTTAGAATTTGTTACAGGATGGGGATAGTATGGAGAGTTCTCCATGTTAAAATATGGTGTTAGAGTGACTATGTAAGAGTTTGAGCAGTGATGTGTCCTGCCCTTCTCTAGTATGGGAAAAGATAGTGCAAGGGGAAAAGTGCAGTATTGGACTGTTGAACGAAGGAGATGGAGTGTAATTAAACTTACAGGCAGACTTAGTTTATAGTGACGCTTGCATTGATCTTGTCATGTTTTTCCTTATCATTTAAAATTCCTACCTACAAAGTTGAGCCTACAGAGTTCTTTTTCAAGATAGATTTAAATTCTCTGACCCTGGAGCTTGACCAGTTTCTCCTGTAAAATAGGGACCTCTATTGGAAAAGCTAGGAATATCAACCAAATGGTTTACTTTAATGCTCAAGAGACCAGTCGTTTTTGGAATCTAATTCTTTAGTGTCCTTAAATACGAAGGTAGGTGCCAAAGACAGGACTACAAACTTGAGTTGAGCTACAGCTGTGACAGTTTACCTTTTCTAAATGCTGTGTCTTTAAGTTGTTTTTAAAGCAAAGAAGTAATTTTAATCTCTTCTTCTAGAGCAAAAGCAGAACCTTGAGTATATGTGAATAGCTGTTAAAATTCATGCAGCAGCCTTCTGCTTCCTGCTGTTTCTCCTCAGATTGCAGTGCTTTGTTAAGAACAAGCTGGCTAGAACACTGGTGATTTTTCTGCAATTTGCAGGGAAGAAATATGCCTGCATATTACAAGGAAGTCACAACCTGTGTGACTCTCCACATAGTGCTTCAGCCTTGCTTCCTTGACTTATATCACAGATGGGCTGGTTAGCAAAAACTCAAGTGAAGATTGCTGGTGGTGCTTTGTTAGAAAAAATAGACCTGTAAAACCATACAGCTCTTGCATTGCTAGTAAAACTGTTTCTGTAGATTCAGTTGAATTAGGATTGTTTTGTATCAAAGGTGATTGGCTTTAACCTTCAGATTCATCTAGTTGAAATGATACAAGAGTTCGTATCAGATGATAAGTATTTTGAGCCCAGTTCTTTGTGAGCACCCTTTCAGAGGTTTGTTAGTGTACTTAATATTGAGAGGTAATTATAATTCTTGTTTTGTTTCTGTACCTAGTGATTGTAGTCAGTTATGAAAAAGTAAGAGCAACATTACATGTTCATTGCACTTTCAAATAGAATATAATGAGAAACCAAGATAAAGTAAGTTAATATTTACTTGTGGCAGACCAGAATTTGCGTTACATGTATGCAAAGAGCATGAGTGGTGAGGCTTAAAGAAAAATTGTCTGAGAAATTCTACCACAGTGTATTTTGTAGGCCCTGCAGTGGATGTCATTTCCCTTCCAAGGCTACTGTAGAATCCTTAGCAGAGTAATTAAATAAGATCATCTTGTTGTTGCCCTTGGGCGTCTGA